>APFE030279204.1:0-25457 GCA_000404065.3 Pinus taeda
TACAGGCCTTGGGCCAGAGGAGGGAAGGTTGAAAGCTAAACATTCCAAAGGGTAGATGCTGCTGGAATTAGGACTTCGATTGTAAACTTGTGAGGAGAGATTACCATCCTTTCTGTTGTCATATTGGAAGTGGGTGAGCTTGTCAAAGTAGAGGAAAACTCTTGCTGGACCCTGGGAGGAACTTGCACAACACCAAGGCTCAGGTTGTAATGGTTTCTTTTTTGTTCCCTTAATACAAATAAGTCCATTCTTCTCAATGATTTGTTGTTAATGAATTGTTTCATATACTCCTTGGTCTATATGTTGAATATTCTTTGTTTTATGGAATATTCAGGTGTTATGTAATCGTTTGATTGTTAGTGTATGCAGGTTTCAAAGTGAAGGAGGAGCTCATCTGGATCAACGAAGCTAGGCTGCTACAACAAGCGTTGGACCTAAGGTAATATCGAAAAACACTTGGTTTCTCATAGGATAATGTATATTTAGAGAAGGATTGCTCTTACTTGTTTTGTTTGTCACTAGAGAGTCTTAGACTCCTAGGGAGGTTAGTTTTGTCAGCAAAAATAACTCTTTCCGCATGACACATATTTTTTGGGTACTCATCCAAAATCAAGGTACACAAATGCTACAATTGAGACTCAACAGGATAGTTGAAAGAACCAATGTAACATTTGATGAAGTTCATGGACAAAAGGAAAAGCAAGGAGGCTCATATTCAAGGGGATAAGAAACAAAAGAAGAAGAACAAGAAGGAAGAATAAAAATCAAACAAAGAGTCAATTGTTAACTAAGGAGAAGCATAAGATAATCACTAGGTACCTTCTAAAACCCCTAAACGATGTGTTGATGCTACATCAACACCCTCTACAATTTTACCTACACTTGAATTTCAGAGCTCACTGAGGATATTATGATTTGTCGTTCCATGTGAATCATAGTCAGTTCATTGTTGGTTAATGTTTTTAAAAGTGTTTAAGTCTCCTTCTTATATTTTAAGTGTCAAAATCACTTTCTCATACATGCTCAATCCGTGGTGAATTCATAAATGTACTTTTTTCTATATAAGCTTAGATAGGCATTGTGTGGCTCCTTGAGAGTAAGGTTTGTGCAATATCTAGGAATAGGGCTTCCACAATGTTCAGTTTTGCCTTGCATAGTGCATGGACCACTTCTAGTTGACGAAAAGGACCTCATTCATCCCTTACAAAAGAAAATTGCATAATGAAAAGGTCCCCCTTCCTTCATAGTACAATGAGAATCCTCCTGGCAAAGTGACTTGAATTTCTGTTGCTTGCCTCAAACAACTATGCAATATTCTCTTCCTATGAGCCTTTCCCTATGCATTGTGTAGTTTTAGTGGATAGTAAGTCCATGTATGAGCCACTATAACCCTCAACTACACAAGCATACCAGTCTACCCCTCAAGCACTACACATTGCATAGTTGTAGTACCTAGTCCTGCTCCTCTATTGACTGGAATCCCTCACTGCACAATTGACTTGTACTGATTGGCCTCCTATATTGATCCGAATGGAAAATGGCCCCTTGTATTGGTTATCTATGGTATTGATCCATGATTTTAGGAAGAAGCTTGCCTATAGAAAGCAAAGGAGATCACTTGGCTAATTCATTCTTGCAAATCGAATATCTTAAGATCTAAAATATTGGGTTATTGTTTTAAAAGTTTGATCTATGAAAGGGAAGTTGAAAGTGAATCTGTGAAGGGTGATCTCTCGAGCGCCACAGAAGGCGCAGTGCGGAGGCGCCACAGAAGGCGCAGTGCGGAGACACCGCAGAGGCGCCACAGAAGGCGCAGTGCGGAGGTGCCACAGAAGGTGCAGTGCGGAGACGCCACAGAGGCGCCATAGAAGGCGCAGTGCGGAGGTGCCACAGAAGGCACAGTGCGGAGACGCCACAGAGGCGCCACAGAAGGCGCAGTGCGGAGGCGCCACAAAAGGTGCAGTGCGGAGACGCCACAGGGGCGCCACAGAAGGCACAGTGCGGAGGCACCACAAAGGTTATCCGAATGGGAAATGGCATCAACCCATGGTACTCATCCACCCATATTATTCATTGACCCATGGAATTTACCCATGGAATTGTAAATGGCATCCGCCCGTGGTATTCATTCACCCATGGAATTGACCCATGGTATTGTAAATGGCATCTGCCCGTGGTATTGTAAAATCCACCCATGGTATTCATTCACCCATGGAATTGACCCATGGTATTGTAACTAGGAAAATACTATAAGTAACAAGTCACATTTTGTAAAAGGACAGATTGTCTGCCACAATGTAGCCTTTACAGTTCAGAGGCATGTAGCCACACATCTCTTCTCAGAGATAAGCTACCATCGCCCTAGCTGGTTTATTTCCATTACTATTTTAATAGAAAGTTTCTTCGTGGTTTTGTTTATTGGGCATTCTGATATTTTTCTTCTGGTAATTTGAAGTTTTCAGATCTTGGGGGTCTCTCCCCCCAAGATCCATTTCAATCTTTTAGATCTTGGGGGCCTCCTCCCAAGATCCGGATCATATATGCATTACGTAGTTATAGTGCACAATGAGTTTGTTCCTTAGTCATAGTGGATCTTATCTACGCTATCACTTCCTTCTTCTCTCTTTAGCACTACACATTGTGCAATTTTAATCAACATTCTCATCAACCTTTTTTTCTTGCACTTTCTCACTGCACTGAACCCTAAATATCCCCATCCTTATAGCGCATTGCACATATCCAGTGAGCAATGGCACCTTCCTCATCCACTGCTAATCTCAAATTTGCAATCCCCAACAAGACTTTCCTCCTCATGCATAGGCTCATCATAATTAGCTTCTTCCATGAGAAACTAGGGGTAGAATAGATGATTTCCGCATAATATTATTTTTTCATGAGTGAACTTCATTGGCAGGTGTACCATATCAGTAGGGAAAGGTGATGCTCACGGAATATGTCAAAGATTAAAAGGAAAAAGCCAATTGTAGAGAACAAACACAAACAAAAACCATCATGAAGACATGAAGAGACTGCCGAGAGAAACTACAACACCCTCCAAATTTTGGCCTATATCCAAACTTTGGAGCCTCCTTTAACCATGCGAGCTTTCATTTCTAGTGGTAAAATACATTCCATGCTTGTCCTCTAAGTTACATAGTCCCTTTGTGAGCAAAACCCAAGTGTCGTATTTTAGTAAGGGAAGTATCACACTTTGTGTAAGGGAGCTATAACACATTTTGAAGAGGAAAATTTAATAGTAAGGAGTCCTATCTATTATAAATACATGAATGGGATTTGTTTTTGAAGTTTTACGCATTTTTTTTTGGTATCATCACTTATGTCGCAAAGTGTATCTTAAGAGTCGCACTTGGATGTAAGTGTCATTTGGGTGTCATTTCAATGGGTTCATGCTAATTTTGGGTATTGAGTATTCATTTTTTTGTCGTCGATCGTTTTTGAGTGTGTGATCATGTTTAAGTCATGCTTCGTTTTCACCTCTACTTCACTGATCCCACACTTAGTGAAATAGTGAAAGTTCCTAGTCCAACCAACCCTGCTTCACTATGCTTCCTTAAACTGTGCATTTCCTAGGTTTAATCCTCAATCAACATCCCTTACCTCCTGGAACTATGTAATGTGTAGTCATTTCCTCTAAGGACTGCAAATTGTGCAATGACAATGATCTCTGGCTAACTCCTACCCTCAGAATTGCATAATATTCTCTAAGGACTGCAAATTGCACAGTGACAATGATCTCCCAGTTAGCCTCCCACTATACATTCCGCAGTCTCAGTCATCAATCCCTCATCCTTGCCTCCTAGAATTATACACTGTGTAATCCCTTAGCCCCTCCACTGTCCTACACTCAGTCTCAGATCCAATTGGTGAATTACATGAAGTAGGCTAGATTAGGGGATTTCCAGACTAATGTCATCTTATTGTAGATGAATTTCATATGCAGGTATTGTATCTTGACATGATAAGATAATGTTTAAGGAGGATTCCAAGGAGATTATGCAATAAGACACCGCAAAGATAAGGATGATCACCAAGCAAGAAGATGAAGGGACACTAGGTTGTGACAGAAGGTGGAAGATCAAGATCACATGGAAGACTCCATATCATCAAGCCTTTTGGAGGAGGAATATGAAGAACATGCAAGACCTATCAAGAATAAATGAAGGAAACAGTGAGAAGAGAAGCCCAAACACATAATCATGAATTTCCATGTCATCATTGCCAAGTTATGGCTTGTACAAGTGTCATCACAATGCCATATATGTCAATGTGTCTTTCCACATGATGTGGAATGTAATTATGTATTTTAAAAAAATTGACAAAATGTAAATGTATGGAAGT
The DNA here is from genome assembly GCA_000404065.3 of Pinus taeda. NCBI lineage: Eukaryota > Viridiplantae > Streptophyta > Pinopsida > Pinales > Pinaceae > Pinus > Pinus taeda. The sequence continues at coordinate 4,360 of APFE030279204.1, forward strand.
CCAAGAGTCACATGTGGACCTAAGAGTCAATATAATTTCAAAGGCCACTTAGGAGTCCAAGAGTCACGAGGCTAGCTCAAGAGTCATAGGGGATATGAAAAGTCATTCTTCTTGTTATAGATACACCCTCATAACTCAAGTAAAGGGATTTGGAGGCTCAGACTTTGGAGAGCTAGCCTTGACTTATATAACTTGGGATTGGAGATAATATCATTCTTTTGGAGAAGCAACAAGTAATTTATTGTTCCACTATTGGAGTTAGTGTCTAACCATTGTAACTATGTATTTGGATCTTTCACTCAATAGTTATAAGCTCGTTAAGACAACACATTGTCATGCATTTATGGTGAATATTGTAATACCATTATTTAAATATTTGCAGTATATGTTATGTTCATATGTACTAAAGGAATTGAACTACTTCATTGGCTAATGTAGTCCTTATCTTATTACAATGCATGTTGTATTTGTTTTAATGATCGTTTTGTCTATGTGAACTATTTCACTAGATAATTAACAAATTTTTCCTTACTCTCATGTGCCTCGTTTGGGATAGTACTATTAATTTTCTCTTATAGACCCTCTCTTTACTTCCATCTCATGAAAGCCTCCTTTTACACATTGCAATTGGTGTTTCACAATGTCCACTTACTTTCTTATTTTAAAGGTTATGTGCATAATTCCTTATGTTACTCAATGTAGCCAAGGCAAATCATAGGGTTATGGTGGCTGCGCCGATACTCTAGATGGGGCTTCTACTCCAAATGGTGTGAGGTCTAGTTGTTACTTTACATCGAGGAGATCCCCTTAGTTGACAAATTTTCAACACCCTCAAAAGTTGGCACTATAAGGAGGGATATATCATAAGTTATGCTTGTTGAGTCTGTTTTGAATCTCTTATCTTCAATGTCTCATTCCCAAATAATACTCCTGGGGTGTTTTTCAAATAAATCCAATTGTAAACTTGTAATCCCCGCAAAACCTTTTTATAACTTGTCTCAATTGAAGTTTTATGGTGAGGGTGGTACATCCATAGCTAAACATACTCCTCATTTTTTCAATTTTTGTGAATATTATCAATTCAATTGTGAAGATATTACTTGTGTATTATTAACCCTCACACTTGAAGGTCAAGTTAAATGATGGTGTCATATCCTACAATCTGCTTCCATTCATTCATTTGATCAATTCCTTAAGGAACTTCATCAGTCCTTTGATAGGTATGATTACTGATATGTTCATAAATGGATTAATTAACTTAGAATGAAGTCTAATGAATCAATTGAGGATTTTTCTAATAGGTTCCTTCAATTATGTTATGAGTTTCCTAAAAAAGATATAAATTGGGATTTCTTTAAAGAAAGTTTCGATATTTGGTTCTACTCTCTTTAAAAAATTCTGAATCTAAAACCTTGGGCAATTGTGCTCTACCAACTTTTGCAAACCATGAGACGCACTTGATTTTAGAGGAGGAACCTACCTTTGTTCCTTGTCCTCCTCCTTTCTCAGTACCAATCTGTGTGCCTCCTTGGGATGATGTTGAAGTTGGGAAATATGGAAATCAGATTACTGATCTGTCCTTTTCACCTTCATCCACTTCCCATAATATAGATCCAATTGAGGGTAACTGGAATGGTTCATGAAGCCTAAGGTGAAGACCAATCCCTTGATTTTTCAAGTTGAAATTAACACTCATAACTTTAATATTTAATATGATTTGATTGAAAGCATGTTCTCTTCAAGGGATACCTTTCATCCACTATCATCCCTTTCTCGTGATCCCTTGTTTCTTGATCTTCTTAATCATTCTCTTTCAAACTCTCTTGATTTTCAATTTTCCAATTCAATCAGCGATTAGGAGTAAGGGAGTCACATTTCACAAAATAGAGGAGTAGAAAGGTGAATATTTTTTCGATCTCTCTTATCTTTTAAAAATTCATCTATGTCAAGATGACGTTCCTCTATTCTTGGCTGATTTAGAATCTAGAAATTTCAACATTCACTCAAACAGAATCAATTTTCTTAATCAATATAAAGTCTTGGGAAACCATGATTTTGATGAAGACGATTCTATTGATGTATATGATGATGAATGCCTAAATGCACCCATTGGTATTTTAATTTCCCAAGAATATTTTGATATGAAAGATTTAGATCTATCATCTCATTCAACCAAAGAAGTTTTTCTTATGGAAACTTTCTCTTCAACTCACTATTCCTTGTGTCCAATTGTTTGTGAAGAGGATATGCCATGCTCTTCAAGTTTTCCACCCAATCAAAAAAATTATGAATTGACATGATATAGTGAGGTTATCCATGATGGAGAAGAAAACAATGAAATCATTGAGAATATATTCCATTCCTTATCATCTCTTGTTTTGCATGAGGACAACTCCTCAAGTCAGGTTTCTCATGATATTTCTCCAATTTATCCATCTCAAGATTTGCAATCAGAAGAATCTTATGCCATGAGTAATATGTTTGATGAAGTTGAGAAACTTGATCAATCACTGATGTAGATAACTTCCATCCATATAGTAGTGATCTTGTTGAAACTACTAGCAATAATTGTCCACACACCATGCATGATCTGAGCCAATATTCAAAATGCAATCTTACAATCTTTGAAAGTTCTGGGACTTGCCAGGAAGTTGAGGCACTTCAACTTCCATTGATGGTTATGTCATGTTCTTGTGATTCTAGTGAGATCTTTGAACTAATTAAAATCTGGATTTTCTTGCAAAATTCTTTTCCTTACATGCTTTCACTGAATGCAAACTCCTTTTTGAAATATTTATGGTATTTTGTATATATATTTTCTAATTTTAAAGGTTCAGTTTCTAATTGGATTGAGGATTTTGTTTTACTTGATTCATTTCTATGCAAATCTCTTATGTGGAACTCATTTTTGGAATGTATATATTTCATGGATGCACAAAGCTATAAAGATCATTTTAAATATTCATTTAAAAGGAATCAAATCTCTTTTCATTTTAAGAGAGATTTGCATTTTAATAGATTTGATTTCTTTTCATTGATTTTAATTTTAAATTTGGAAGTGTTGGGAGGAATCAAATCTCTTTCATTTTAAAAGAGGGAAAGAGATTTACACCTCAATAGATTTGATTTTTCTTATTATTAATTATAAAGAAAAAAACTTTAATTTTTATTTATTTATAAAATGATTCAAAATTACATTATGTATATACATTTTAAGTGTATTTCAAAAGAAAGTTTAAGTGCTTGTACTTTGAATTAGCATGCTTCTTCTTAATATACTTTTTCCTATTTTACAGATTAAAAAAAAAAAAAAACTGTATAAATAGCATTACTACAAATATTAGTGAAAAATAATTATTTTCACCTCTATTAGAAAACACTGCATATGGATTATAAGATTCAATGCAACTTTTATGTAAAGTATATATACGAAACAAACAAAACCTTTGAACCTGTATTCTTTGTCTTATGTATTGCTTGTGATAGTGATAGTAATAACATGTGATAATGATAGTAATAACACTAGTAAGAAGAATATTCACATTACCTCTAAACATGCCAAAAACCTTAATCTATTAGATGATAATAATAGTATTAATAAAAAGAATATTCACACTAAGAATAAGAGTAGGTCTAGGAGTTGTAGAGGTTTCTAAACATGATTAAATGGAAGGAAATTGTTGGATCATCCATTATACTCATGAAATGATAAGTGAGAATGGATGTTTCTGGTATGATTTTGTAAAATATAATCAATGATGTTAATAATGTTGTTGCAAGTTAGTTGGTTTAATGTCCAAATCATAAAATCTGATATGAATGAAATATTACTAACATAATTCAAAGAGATCCACTTAAAAAATGCAACTTTAATTGGAGCAAATGTTGAGATTCAAGAGGATTGATGATAATGGGGACAAAGTTGTTTGGTATATAAACCGAAGATGTTGTATTAAGGGTGAATAACACTACACACTAAAAAAATGTAAAGAAAAGTTGAGACTCTCGTTAGGGTAGAAACATCTTTCGAGAAATGTGATTTGAGCTAGATAACCTAAATAAATAAAAACTACACATAAAATCAACTTGACCTGGTTAGATTGTTGGCTCATTTTCATAGTTCTATGAATACGAGAATGTTGCAACAACCACCTAAACTAGTACTAGAAAAAGTTACATAGATGATGCTACAAGAACTTCTAGAAGGTTTGCTTAGCGGTATGGATGTCAAATAGAGCTATTTCTATGTAAACACAACTTGAAGTTGTTATTCCCTTTAAGAGTCTTGATGCTCTTGAAGAAGGAAAACTAAGTCAATGAAATGGAGCTTATTATACAATCCAAGAAAAAAACAAAGCTCATGTATGAAGTTGGCATCAATTAAAAGAATTTGGAAAAAGAAAAACTCCTATACTTCTTATAATATTTTACATATGGTATCTTAAATTATTAAATTTTAACTTAGAACTCCATATAAAATATATAGACATTATTTCATCCCTTGAACTTAGTTGAATTTTAAATGTGATTGATCTTTTAATTTTCAATGTTATTTTTATCATGTTAGTGTTATTTCTTGTTTCTACCCATTTGTTTTCTTAGCAGTTGTCTATAATGCGACTTTTTGAAAGCCTTTTTGGTGGGTTTTTCCGGTCAAAATCCGGCAGCAATTTATTGGAATCACAAGTGTGATAGCTAGTTTCTGCACGATCAAAGCATCCCAGGGGTTTTTCAGGGTGCTGAATCCAAATATGCAGTTAAAAAACCATTTTAACTGCAACAAATCAAGATTTAACGTCAATTCCACCAGATTTCATCACCGAAATCTCCAAAAAATCGCATTATAGACAACTCCGTTTTCTTATGTCTTGAAATCATTCATTTTCTAGGCATTGTTCCGATGCATCAATACTATTTTAAAGATTCTCTCTTAAAATAAAATCAATGGGAGTATATCCAATGGCTTTTGTGAACATCATGTCCACGTACGACAATTACATGATGACAAAATAGGTCAAATCGGCGTGACTGTCTTCTTTTTCCAGGAAAACGAAACCACTTTCTTTACAACTTGTGGCCATTGTGGCATCCAAGAAATTGACTCAGAAATTGCAAGCTTCGTAGATATCTGGGCGGTGGCATTATTAAAAAACTATTTAATTATTTAAAAATGACCAGCAACTTGGACTAAATGCTTTATGTTTAATCAAGCATTTAGTGGGAAGAATTGAAAATGCATTGGGGAAGAAGTTGCCTACATCGGTATATGTGGTTTGTAAAGATTTGAAAATAAATGAGGAGAAATTGCCCGGAACTTCTGCTAAATGCTTTACGTTTGATCAATGCGTCACATCCAAGACTCGAAATTGCCAAGGACTTCCTTCCTTCCATTAAACAAAAAAGGGGTATTAATAGTAAGAGAAAAGGCCTCACGATTCAGTTTCTTCAAGAAATAAGAAGTTCAGAATTCAACCAGATCTCAGTGCTGAATTTTTCAATAGATTGGCTGAATATTGAGAGTGATTAAGGCGCATAATACTGGTTTCTCTGAAATAGTGAGACCATAAAGGCGAGGAGGACGACAACAATATTGAGGTTAAGTGCGCATTTCCCGGCTCTGCAACGCACTTTCAATCTTTACTTCTTTGTTATTCATTTCTATATCCAATGGCTTCCTCCTCAACATCCACCTCCACGTCACATAGCCTCAACAACAACGACTATGTATTTGATGTTTTCATCAGTCACAGGGGCCCCGATGTCAAGAAAACCTTGGCCACCCATCTCTACCATCGCCTTTGCAAACATGACTTGAGGGTATTTTTAGATGAGCAGGAATTGCGCGCGGGAGATGCTGTAAACCCTCAACTTGAAAGCGCCGTTAGAACATCCTCAGTGAATATAGCGATTTTTTCTCCAAATTATGCGGAATCAAAATGGTGCCTCGATGAGCTGCTAAATATGGTAGACTCTATGTCAAAGTACAAGTCCACCATCATCCCAGTCTTCTACGGTGTCACGCCTGCAGAGCTTCGGTGGACGCAGGGAGGAAAGGGAGTCTACGCTCAAGCCCTATACAAACTTCAAGGGAAAAAAACATTTGATGGTCAGCATCGACACGATTCCGACATTATTGAAAAATGGAGCAATGCTCTGTCTACAGTTGCAGATATAAAAGGTTTTGACGGAGCGACATACAACAGGTGAGAAAACCACCCCTCCATATAAATTTGAGCATTTAATTGATAGATAGGTAGCACCATATGTACCCATTTCTACATGCTGAATTTTAGCCAATTATTATCCGTTTCCATTTCTGTAAGGAAAGAGGTGAAGAGGAAAAATAATGAACAAATAAACAAATATTCTAGAGCAAAAGCAAATTAAATTCATAAAAATTTCATAGTTAAATGTGATTAAAACTTCCGATGCATGCATATAGGCAGCTTTATTTGTTTCTAATTATGATTAATGATAAAGATGAAACCAAATCTAGATTAAATATCACTCAAAATAATTTTTTCTTTCCTGTTTATTATTCTTTTGAGATCTTTAGTTCTGCCCTTGTACTTCATAGCGAGTGTCTGATGTTCAACCACTGTTCATGTTTGGTTTCTTTCACTGTTTTAGTATGGAGCAGCTCCTAGAAGACGTGGTGGAAGGAGTGCTGAAAAATGTGAAAAGAAGACTGTATGTGTCAGAATATCCAAAAGGCTTGGAGGGAAAATTAGAAAACTTTGAAACCACAATGTCATTGCAGCAGGAAGATGGGAAGGTTAGAGTTATAGGAATTGTGGGACTTGGAGGGGTTGGCAAAACCACCCTAACAAAAGAGTTCTTTAACAATCAGAGATCAAAATACAAGCGATGTTGCTTTTTATTTGATATAAGAGACAAATCTTTAGCTACCTTGCAGAGCGACCTTATGAAGGATTTAATTCAATCAAATGTGCAAATAGGCAGCACTGATGAAGGCAAAGAAAAGCTCCGAAGGTATCTTCCATCCTCTGATTGTCTCATTATTTTAGATGATGTGGACCATATTAAGCAGTTGGAGGCTTTACTTTTACCAGCGAAAGATGCCCTTAAAACCAATAGCTTAATTTTAGTGACATCCCGCAATAAGGATGTTCTCATAAGATCACAGATTCCAGAGACGTCGATCTACAGGCTACAAGGTCTCGAACCAGAGCATTCCCGAGAGCTCTTTTGCTGGCATGCATTTGGCAAGCCTCATCCTGCTGTCGGATTTGACAAGGAGGTTGAAAAGTTTTTGGGTGCCTGCCTTGGATTGCCGTTATCTATTAAAGTATTTGGGTCGCTTCTCTGTGGAATAAATGATTTAAATCATTGGGAAGCACAATTTCGCAAAATCTGCAACATGCTCCCTGATGATATACAAGGCAGGCTAAAAATTAGCTACGACGGTCTCGATGAAGAGGAAAAGAAGATATTCTTAGACATTGCCTGCTTCTTTAGAGGAGAAAACAGAGACACAGTCATTAGAATATGGAATGTATCCGGCTGGGAAGGGTCGCTAGGTCTTTGGAAGCTGGAAAACAGATGCTTGGTGCAAGTGGACAGTGAAAACCGTCTGAGAATGCATGACCATGTTAGAGACATGGGCAGATATCTGGCGGAGAAGGAACCTCCTGATGGTGAGCTTCGGCTTTGGAACCCAACTGATAACCTTTTTCATAAGCTTTCCGGCCAATTACCTGTATGTATTTTGAAGTGTTTTCGACAGATTTCCAATTAGCGTCCTGTTATCACAATTGTGTCTGGTTAGTTTTGAATTCTTAAAACTTTGCAAGAATGAATCTTGTTTCTAACAGCTCTGAGTGAACAATTCAGGTGCGTGGAATTAGCCTGGTAGATGGAAATGAGGTTGAACAATCTTTCGAAAACCTTGCGGAGCCTGCTCGCACTCGTTTATTGAGTAATATGAGCAGGTTGCAGTTGCTTAAGGCTAAAAGTTATTTTCCTAAATGCCTATTGAATGTTTGCCACCATTTACCAAACCTAATATATTTAGACTGGCTGAACTGTCCCGAGTCCTCCTTCCCTTCCTGGATTCCAACAAAGAATTTAAGAGTTTTACATATAAAGGGAGAATCTTTGAAAACACTCTGGCAACACGAATCTCAGGTATTCTTTTTAAATTTCTATTTTTTGTTTTTTCTTCAAATTGTAAAAACTTACTGCATTTAAGAATTGTCTTCCTCTAACACACTGCCTGTGACATTTACAGTCTTAGACGTACTTTAATAATGTATGTGAACAATGCAGACACCTCTGCAGCTGAGGGAACTGTGGATTCAGGCTCCCCTTTTAAATGTTCCAGATTTCATTGGGAACCTGCAGCATCTCGAAATATTTGTAGTGTCCAGCAGTCTTCATCTTGAAAGTTTGCCAGATTCGGTTGGGAACCTAGCAGGCCTCCAACATCTGGACTTACGCTACTGCTCCGCTCTGCAGACGCTTCCGGACTCGGTTGGGAACCTAGCAGGCCTCCAACATCTGGACTTACGCTGCTGCTCCGCTCTGCAGACGCTTCCGGACTCGGTTGGGAACCTAGCAGGCCTCCAACAATTGGACTTGTTTAACTGCTCCGCTCTGCAGACGCTTCCGGACTCGGTTGGGAACATAGCAGGCCTCCAACATCTGGACTTGTTTAACTGCTCCGCTCTGCATACGCTCCCTGACTCGGTTGGGAACCTAGCAGGCCTCCAACATCTCAACTTGTCCAACTGCTCCGCTCTGCAGACGCTTCCGGACTCGGTTGGGAACCTAGCAGGCCTCCAACATCTCAACTTGCGTAACTGCTCCGCTCTGCAGACGCTTCCGGACTCGGTTGGGAACTTAGCAGGCCTCCAACGTCTCAACCTGGGCGGCTGCTGCGCTCTGCAGACGCTCCCTGACTCGGTTGGGAACCTAGTAAGCCTCTAATATCTGTACTTGTTTGACTGCTCCGCTCTGCAGAGGCTTCTGGACTCGGTTTTGAACCTAGCAGGCCTCCAACGTCTAAACTGGGTACCAGTTTATTCTCTTGTTTTAGAGGTGAAGGGCATGATAGAATACTTACTCTCTTTCTAGATGATCTTGATAGAAAGATCAATTTGAAAAGTTTCAAATAATCACAAATCTTTCTAGTTACTTCCTTCTCTATTTCTACTGATTCTGATCCCTAGGAGAAACAAATTCCACCGAGCTCGAGACTGTCCAAGACTTCCAGAAAAGTTTCAAATAATCACAAATCTTTCTAGTTACTTCCTTCTCTATTTCTACTGATTCTGATCCCTAGGAGAACAAATTCCACCGAGCTCGAGGACGTGCCAAGAAATGATAAGTGAGAATGGATGTTTCTGGTATGATTTTGTAAAAATATAATCAATGATGTTAATGATGTTGTTGCAAGTTAGTTGGTTTAATGTCCAAGTCATAAAATCTGATATGAATGAAATATTACTAGCATAATTCAAAGAGATCCACTTAAAAAATGCAACTTTAATTGGAGCAAATGTTGAGATTCAAGAGGATTGACGATAATGGGGACAAAGTTGTTTGGTATATAAACCAAAGATGTTGTATTAAGGGTGAATAACACTAAGAATCAATATACTTCATTTTTTCAATTTTTGTGAATATTATCAAATCGATTGTGAAGATATTACTTGTGTATTATTAACCCTCACACTTGAAGGTCAAGTTAAACGATGGTGTCATATCCTACAATCTGCTTCCATTCATTCATTTGATCAATTCCTTAAGGAGCTTCATCAATCCTTTGATAGGTATGATTACTGATATGTTCATAAATGGATTAATTAACTTAGAATGAAGTCTAATGAATCAATTGAGGATTTTTCTAATAGGTTCCTTCAATTATGTTATGAGTTTCCTAAAAAAGATATAAATTGGGATTTCTTTAAAGAAAGTTTCGATATTTGGTTCTACTCTCTTTAAAAAATTGGGAATCTAAAACCTTGGGCAATTGTGCTCTACCAACTTTTGAAAACCATGAGACACACTTGATTTTAGAGGAGGAACCTACCTTTGTTCCTTGTCCTCCTCCTTTCTCAGTACCAATCTGTGTGCCTCCTTGGGATGATGTTGAAGTTGGGAAATATGGAAATCAGATTACTGATCTGTCCTTTTCACCTTCATCCACTTCCCATAATATAGATCCAATTGAGGGTAACTGGAATGGTTCATGAAGCCTAAGGTGAAGACCAATCCCTTGATCTTTCAAGTTGAAATTAACACTCATAACTTTAATATTTAATATGATTTGATTGAAAGCATGTTCTCTTCAAGGGATACCTTTCATCCACTATCATCCCTTTCTCGTGATCCCTTGTTTCTTGATCTTCTTAATCATTCTCTTTCAAACTCTCTTGATTTTCAATTTTCCAATTCAATCAGCGATTAGGAGTAAGGGAGTCACATTTCACAAAATAGAGGAGTAGAAAGGTGAATATTTTTTCGATCTCTCTTATCTTTTAAAAATTCATCTATGTCAAGATGACGTTCCTCTATTCTTGGCTGATTTAGAATCTAGAAATTTCAACATTCACTCAAACAGAATCAATTTTCTTAATCAATATAAAGTCTTGGGAAACCATGATTTTGATGAAGACGATTCTATTGATGTATATGATGATGAATGCCTAAATGCACCCATTGGTATTTTAATTTCCCAAGAATATTTTGATATGAAAGATTTAGATCTATCATCTCATTCAACCAAAGAAGTTTTTCTTATGGAAACTTTCTCTTCAACTCACTATTCCTTGTGTCCAATTGTTTGTGAAGAGGATATGCCATGCTCTTCAAGTTTTCCACCCAATCAAAAAAATTATGAATTGACATGATATAGTGAGGTTATCCATGATGGAGAAGAAAACAATGAAATCATTGAGAATATATTCCATTCCTTATCATCTCTTGTTTTGCATGAGGACAACTCCTCAAGTCAGGTTTCTCATGATATTTCTCCAATTTATCCATCTCAAGATTTGCAATCAGAAGAATCTTATGCCATGAGTAATATGTTTGATGAAGTTGAGAAACTTGATCAATCACTGATGTAGATAACTTCCATCCATATAGTAGTGATCTTGTTGAAACTACTAGCAATAATTGTCCACACACCATGCATGATCTGAGCCACTATTCAAAATGCAATCTTACAATCTTTGAAAGTTCTGGGACTTGCCAGGAAGTTGAGGCACTTCAACTTCCATTGATGGTTATGTCATGTTCTTGTGATTCTAGTGAGATCTTTGAACTAATTAAAATCTGGATTTTCTTGCAAAATTCTTTTCCTTACATGCTTTCACTGAATGCAAACTCCTTTTTGAAATATTTATGGTATTTTGTATATATATTTTCTAATTTTAAAGGTTCAGTTTCTAATTGGATTGAGGATTTTGTTTTACTTGATTCATTTCTATGCAAATCTCTTATGTGGAAATCATTTTTGGAATGTATATATTTCATGGATGCACAAAGCTATAAAGGTCATTTTAAATATTATCATTGGCCAAAAGATTCATACCTATCAGATACTTTTGAAAATAATCAGATCAGTAGTCTTTCTTGTGAATGTTATGATGTTGATCATTTCCATTATGGCATAAGATATCCTCTTGAGTGTTAGTGAATGCTTGATTTATTTGGCAAATCAAATTCCTCTTCACCTATTGTACCCTAACTGGTTTCATGTATTTTCTATACTAGCATTCATTTTCAATTCTTTTAATAATTGTGATACAAGGAAATGGTTTGTTACATTCAACATGCGAGGAAGATGATTCTATTGTTCAAAGCATTTCAAAGATGTTCAAGCTGATCTATCCCTATTGTCCACTAACTAAGAATCTTATGACTTAATTGGCCCATTTGATCATAATTTTGGTCCTAACGACTATCATCCAACTAATCATTTTACCACCAGTATATGTGATGATAGTTGTTTCACATCAATTGATCTCTATGGTTTTTCATCTCACTTTTCAGATACTTGTCAGGTAATTCACGCACTTCATCCTACATTGATGGTTATGTCAAGTCTTCATGATCATGACAATCCTTCTGAACATGATCATATTCAATTTCCCTTACAATATTCTGCCCCTAATTCCATGCCATTAATTGAAAATCTATTTTCTCAAGGATTTAAGGATTTTCAAGAGGATGGTTTTGAATTCCATGATCCAATCTATCATTGGTTGGAAGCATCTTACTTTGCAAGTCCTTTTTGTAATAATAAGCTTCGATATTTCTTAATGCTTTCTAAGGAGGACAACAAAGATGTATATACATTCACAAGAAGCCTTTGAGGTTTTCTTGACTATGGTTTTAATTGAAAACTTAGATTGTAGGTTAGTTAAAGCTAGTTGTTATGTCACATATTTTGGCCTATAGGAAACACCTTCAATCTTTTGTGCATGCTATTCAAGTTCTTATCTTCTCTATTGCACATTATTTTATATTGGTTTTAATTGCTCATGTCTTTGTGATTGTAGGTCAGGAACATCTACGATGGCTACATTGAAAATTTCATTACAATTATCCCTAACCTTATAGCTAGTTAGCTTAGGAGTAGGTATAACTACATTATTGTTTCCTTTTACACTCATATTGCACTTGCTTTCCTTTTGTCTTTCTTTCTTTTTCTTAAATTTATCTCGTATGTTGTTTTAGTTTTATCCTCCATTTTCTTTGTTATTTTGGTATTGTTTCCTTGTTTTGTCATATCTTTTATGTCATTTTTAGTTTAAGAACCTGCATGAAAGATACTCCTGTTGGGCTCAAAAGAAAATGTGGAAAAATTTAAAAGGGCAGTTGAGATGATGAACAACGCTTGGATAATTTGCTATCCTATTCTTTATTTTCATTAATAAATCTTAAGGTCAATGATATCTGGACGAAAAATCTGAATCATTCAACTAGAAAGCCATAAGTAGAACCATGTTGGCCGTATAAATTTTAGTATCTTCATTTATTGACCCAACATTATAATTGAATGATGTTTTGTATGCCTATACAATCAAGTAGAGAAGGGAAAGGGGAAAATAATGGTGAGCATATCAATTTCAGAGGTATATATAACTGTCTCTAAAGGAATAACCTCTCATGCACTTAATAAATTAGGATCCCTCTTCCACCTTGGTGAGATAAACACCGATAAAATGTTAATGAGAATGTTGAAATGAAAGAAACAAAGGGTGAAGAAGAGAAATATCCCTACGTGGAGAGGTGAAGCAAACAACTCTGTCGGGGTACTGAACAAGCTTGCTGGCAGCAAAGCGATGCTTGTGTTTTTATAGTGACTCCACTAGGGTACTAAATAGGTCTACTAGCAGCGGAGTAACACCCGAGATGAAATTAAAACTCCGATAATTTTAAACTCATGACTACATATTACACTCCTAATGGATTGAAACAATTGTGATATGGTAAGCTTTGGGAATATGTGTTCAACTGAGAAAGGGAACAAAAGAGACTATATCTATAACCAGGTCAAATGGGGAAGCTAAGGAAACCCACACGATGAATCAATACTTCCTGAAGGACTAAGACTTTGTGCCAAAAGGAAAACCTAAATAGAGAAGCTGGAGTTCTACTAGTGTGTCACCAAGTGTTGATGCTGCGTCAATACCCTCCAAAATTTTGCATACACTTGAATTTTAGAGCCTACTAAGGATTTTACGTTTTGTCATTCCATGTGAATTATTGTCACTTTATGATCAGTTAATGCTTTTTAAAGTTTTTAATTCTTCTTCTCATATTTTAAGTTTCAAAGTCACTTGCTCGTGCATTATCAGTCCATGGTAAATTCATAGATGCACTTTCTTTCTATGCAAGATTAGATAGGCATTACAGAGCTTCTTGAGAGTAAGGATTTTGCAGTCTCTAGAAATAAAGATTGCACAATGTTTAGTTACAGTGCTTGCATAGTCAATATTAATAGTAACTACACAATCCATTAGATAGTGCACTACGCAGCCTATGCTGATTGTCAATGCACACTCTCCATTGAAAATCTCCTTCTCACTTCTTGTTGCAACTATTTCATTGAGTTTTCTCAACTATCACTTTCGCACACCTTTGTTTTCACAGTTGTCATATTCAATTTTGCGGCTGTCAATTTTGTTTTTTTTCACTTTAACAAGTGTTGTTTTCATGTTATCTTCACTTTGGCATGTGTCACTTTCACTTTCTTTGGCTTTTGCAAGTGTCATTTTCACATTTTCTTGTTGTTGCAAGTGTTGCTTTTAACTGTTTTCACTCTTGCACATGTCACACCTTTGTGCATCACTAGAGGAAGCTCTAGTGCACTTTTTTTCATTATATGGTCCTTCATATCATAATAATATGCACTAGATACATTCCCACAACTTAGGGCACTTCTTGGTTTCATTCAACACGTGCGTCACAACTTGTATTATAAGTGTTGCAAGATGACTTTTCAACTGCCACACTTAGAAATAAGTGTCACTTTCCTGTCGTTTCAAGGTTTTATTGCTGATTATGAGTCCTTTGCATTCCCCTAGCTTTTATTAATGTCATTCATGTGTGTGATCCATGTTTAAGTCTCGTTCATATACTTTTCCCTCTCTTACTCTATTGGTTCCACACTTAGACATCTTGGAGCTCTTCCTGGTCCTCCTGCCTAGTGCAAGTTATGAAAGCATTAATCCTCCACCAGGGGATGAACACTGCCTCATTGATGAATCCTTACTCCTTGACTTGTGCAGTAAGTCTTTCTCAAGGTAAACTCCTATTATTGTACAATGAGCACCTTCAAGGCATGGCCACTAACCCTTGCTACTCGTACTGAGTCACTGCATTGATCCTTGATCATATTTTCATTGTATAGAGCATGGAGTACTTCTATTTGACAGAAAGGACCTCCTTAACCCCTTTTCAAAATAAAAATTGATAATGCAAAGGCCCCCTTTCCTTCACAGTATAATGAGAATACTCTTGACAAAGTGACTTGACTTTTTTTACTTGCCTCAACCAATTGTGCAATGTTCTCTTCCGGTGAACCTCTCCTTATTCATTATGTATTTCTAGTGGATAGTTAGTCCATGCCTAAGCCACTTCATCTCTTAACTGCACAAGCATAGGAGTCTTCCCCTCAAGCACTGCGCATTGCGTAGTTGCAGTGCCTAGTTCTACCCCTCTGCTGACTGGAATCCCTCACTTTGCAGTCATCTTGTCCTGCTTGGCCTCCTCTACACATTGTGCAGTTCTAGTACATAATAAGGCCTTCTTTCAGTCACTGTGAATCTATTTTCATTGCGAAAAACACCCTCTAAATTTTTTCCTACACTTGAATTTTGAAGCCTACTGAGGATCTTACAATTTGTCGTCCCATGTGAATCATAGTCACCTCATGGTAAGTTGATATTTTCCAAATTTCTCAAGTCTTATTCTCTAATTCTAAGTGTCAAATTCACGTGCTCACACATGATCAGTTCTTGATGAATTCATGAATGCACTCCTTTCTATGAAAGCTTATATAGGAATTACACATCTCTTGAAGGTAAGGCTTGCGCAATCAATTTTGAAAGTAACTGCACAGTCCATTAGGAAAATGCACCGTGCAACCTACACTTACAGATAACACATAATATCACTTGAAAGTCCCTCTCACTTTGATTGCAATTGTACTACTATTCTAGTGAGTTTTATCATTAGTTTCTTTTTTGCACCTTTGTCTTCACAAGTGTTGCATTCACTTATGAAACTATCATTTTTTCTTTCTTTCACCTTAAAAAGTGTCATTTTCACTTTATCTTCACACTGACATGTGTCACTTTCTCTTTCTCTAGCCTTTGCAAGTGTCACTTTTTATTTTTCCCACTATTTCAAGTGTCGTCTTTTGGTTATGGAAGTGTTTCATTTGTCTAAAGAGATCCATTTGTACATTCTTGAAGGGCAGTGTTGATGCATACTCTTGCACTAATACATTATATCTATCATAGAGGCACACAATATATCCATTCCCCAAGTCATGAGCATTGTTTCATTAGTGTCGTCACTTGTATATTAAGTGTTTCACTTGGAGGCAAGTGTTGTTCTACTGTCATTTTGATGGGGACATGTTGATTTTGGGACGTAAATACTTCATTTTCGATTGGATAAGCATCTATGAGTGTGTGATCATGTTCAACTCATGTTCTGGCTCTATCTCTTAGCTCTTTGGTCCCACACTTAGTTATTTTTTGAAGATGATCCTTCCCTGATCAACCTCCCTTCGATTTGTCTCCCTGAAATGTGTCACTACCTCCAAGGATTGCATAGTGCACAATCAACCTCCTACCCTCATAAAATGTGCAATTTTCCTCTCAATTGAGTCCCTTTTTTCGCACATCACACTTTTACTTGGCATTCTGGCCTCTTTATCTCACTGATTTTCCCAACTGTTCAGTCATTAGCCTCCTAAGATTGTGAATTGCATAATCACAGTGAGTAAGCCCTTCCTCTCCACCTTCTCGACTTACTCAACTACACAATCCTCAGTCGCTTTCCTCCCTAAATTGTGCATTTCACAATCACAATGAGCAAGCCTTCCTCATTGCCTCACTAAGTTTCCCAAATGCATAGTCTTGTGCCATCTTGTCTTCGAGAATTGCGCACTCCATAGTTTTAGTGAGCAAGCCTTCATAATTGTTTCCTTAACTCCCTCAAATGTGCAGCCTTTATTCTCTAACCCCGAGATACTGCACATGGCATAGTTGTAGTCACTAGATTTTCACTCTTGCCTCCTAGAACTATGGATTGCGCAATCCCTAAGCCTCCTCCTGCAAGTTCTGTATCTTTAGATGACACGATGATGTTCATGGAGGATGCAAATGAGATCATACAAGAAGATACTTTTGAAGCTGGAACCATGAATAAGTCATCAAGTAAGAAGATGAATGGACACAATATAATGACATAAGATTAAAGATAATATCACATAAAGACTCCATATCAATTGAGATCTTGGAGGATGAAGATGAAGCACATGCAAGATTAGTCATGAAGATATCAAGAAAGCAACAAGAAGAGAAGCTTGAAATTGTCACATCATCATGAAGATCCAATTCATTTTTTTTCAAAGTCATGGCTTGTACAAGTGTTGTCACAATGTCATATGCGTCAATGGGTCTTGCTAAGATGTGGAGTGTAATTATTTATTTCCAAAAATGAAAAAATGTAAATGTATGGAAATCCAAGAGTCACATGCGGAATATGAAAAGTCACATGTAGAATAAAGAATAACTAGGAAAAGTCCAAGAGTCTTGTAGAAGTTCAAAGGTCACTTTGGAAGTCCAAGAGCCATGAGGGTAACTCAAGAGACATGGAATATGAAGTATCACTCCTCTTTTTATAAATACAACCTCATAACTCAAGCAAAAAGACTTTTTGAGTCATATACTTTGGAGAGTTGACCTTGGATTCTCTAGATTGGCATAGGAGAGAAGATCATTATTTGGAGAAATAAGAAGTGACTTAATGTTCCACCATTGGAGCTAGTGTCTCGCCATTGTAATGTGTACTCGATTCTTTCATTTGATAATCAAAACCTTTTTGAGCCAACACTTTTTCATGCATCTATCATGAATATTGTAAGACTATTCTTTGGATGTTTGTGGTACGTGTTATGTTCATATGTACTAAAGAAATTTAACTACTTCATTGGATTTGGTGCTTATCTTGTTTTTTTTTGTAAACTTGGTAGGACTCCGATTTCCGTGTTTTTACATGTGCATTATTCACCCCGCTATGGGGAGAGGGTAGCACAATATTTGAACCCAAGACTTCTGGTTCGGTGAGACTTCATTTCCGTGGCCACTGCCACTTGAGCTACCCCAGGCGGACGATTTGGTGCTTATCTTGTTGAATGTGTGTTGTATTTTATTTAAAGGTCATTGTGAACTAATTCACTAGATAACCAACTAATATTACTTTACTCTTGTGTGCCTCTTTTAGGATACCACTTTTACTTTCCTTTTAGAGATTCACTCTTACTACCCTCTCACGAAAGCTTCATTTTATATACTGAAATTGGTGTTTCACAATGTCAACTTACTTGTTGATTTCAAAGGTTATGTGAATACTTTCTTATGTTATTCATTGTAGCTAGGGAAAACCTTTGAGTTATGGTGGTCAGGCTGATACTCCAGATGGGGCTCTTACTCCAAATGGTGTGAGGTCTAATTGGGACTTCACATGAGGGAGACTCCCTTAGTTGATGGATTTCTAGCACTGTAACCAATTGACGCTAGGAGGGACAAATGACAAGTTGTGTTCATGGAGTCTATTATGAATCTGTTATCTTTAATGGCTCATTCCCAAATCATACTCCTAGGACATTTTTCTAATAAGTTCAATTGTAAACTTTTAATCCCCATCGAACTTTTGTATAGCTTGTCTCAATTGAAGTTTGATGGTGAGGGTGGTACATCCATAGAAAATTATACATCTCATTTTCTCATGTTTTGTAAATGTTATGAAATTGATTGTGAAGATGTTGCTTTAGTATTATTCACCCTCTCACTTGAAGGTCAAGTTAACTGATGGTGTCATACCTTACCATATGCTTCCATCCATTCATTTGAACACTTTATCAAGGAGCTTAATAAAACCTTTGATAGGTATGATTACTGAGATGTTTATAAAAAGATTAATCAATTAAGAATGAAGCCTAATGAGTTGATTGAGGATTTTACTAATAGATTTCTTCACCTGCATTATAAATTTCCTGAAGAAGATGTGGATTGGGATTTATTAAAAGAAAGTTTCAACATTTGGTTCAAACCTCTTTGAAACATTGTCACCTCTAAATCCTTGGGCGATTGGCCTCTCCCAACTTATGAAAATCATGAGACACCTCTAATTTCAGAGGAGGAGCCTACTATTGCTTTTGTTCCTTGTCCTCCTCCTTTCTCAATACCAATTTGGGTGCCTCCTTGTGATGATGTTTAAGTTGGGAAATATGGGAATCAATTGTTGATATATCTTTTCAACCTTCATCCACTTCCCATTATCTAGATCCGATTGATGATAATTTGGAGTGGTTCATAAACCCTAGGGTGAAGACCAACCCCTTGATTTTTCAAGATAATATTAACCCTCATAACCTCAATATTAAATATGATTTTTTTGAAAGTATGATTTCTTCAAAGGATCCTTGTCATCTTCTACCATCTATTTCTCATGATCCCTTGTCCCTTGATCCACTTGATCATTCTTTTTCAAACTCTATTGATTTTCAGTTTTCCAATCTAAATAGTGATCAGGAGCAGGGGAGTCACATTTCACAGGTAGAGGAGTAGAAAGGAGAGGATTCTCTAGATCTCTCTTCTCTTTTTCAAAATCCTTTATGTTAAGATGATCTTCCCCACTTTTGGATGATTTAGAATCTAGTAATCTCATAGTCAATCAAATGACGTCAATTTGCTTAATCAATCTAAAGTATTGGGCAACCATCATCCTCATGACGATGAACCCATGGATGTATGTGATGATGAATGCCAAAGTGCACTAACTAATCTTTCAGTTCCTCAAGAATATTTTGATTTGAAAGATTTAGATCGCGAATTTGATTCCATTGAAGATGATTTTCTGATGGAAACTTCCTCTTTAGCTCACCATTCCTTGTGTCCTATTGCTTGTGATAAAAATATGCCATGTACTTCAAATCTCTCACTTGATCAACATGATTTTGAATTGACACAAGGTAGTGAGATTATCCATGATAAAGAAGAAAGTAATCAAACCATTGAGCATTCATTCCATTCCTTTCAATATTTTGTTTTGCATGAGGACAACTCTTCAAATTAGGTTTCTCATGAGATTTCTCCAATTTATCCATCTCTACGATTGCAATTAGAAGAATCTTATGACTACGATTGTTTTTTGAGGTTGACAAATCTGATACAAATTAGTGATGTAGATGGCTACCATCTGGATAGTAGTTATCTTGTTGAAATTACTGGTAGTAGTTGTTCGTACACCATGCATGATATGACCCAATCTTCAAAATGCAACTCCACAATCTTTGATGGTTTCAGGACTTGTCAGGAAGTCGAGTCACTTCAACTCTCATTAATGGTTATGAGAGGTTCACGTGAATCTAATGAGATCCCTGAATTAAGTTAGATCTGGATTTTCTCACACGATTTTTCTTTGCATGGTTTCACTGAATGCAAAATCCTTCTTGAAAGATCTTTGGTATTTCAAATATAACTTTTCTAATTTTCAAGATTTGGTTTCTGATCAAAATGAGGATTCTGTTTTAGTTGATTCATTTAAATGAAAATCTCTTGTATTGAATGCAGGTTTGGAGTGTATGTATTTCATGGATGCAAAAATTTCAGAAGCTTATTATTTTAATTATCATGACAAAAATTCTTATTGGCCGAAGGGTTCATACCTGTTAGATAGTTTTGAAGATAACCAACTCCTAGTATTTCTTGTGAATGTTATGATGCTAATCATCTTCATTATGGCATAAGATATCCTCTTGAGAATTAGTGAATGCTTGAGTTATTCGAAGAATCAAATTCCTCTTTTAAACATGTTAATTTCCTAACTTGATCTTTACGTTCACCCATTTTATCCTATCTGGTTTCATGTATTTGCTATACTAGTATTCATTTTCAATTCTTCTGATTATTTTGATGTTGATTCAGTTTGTAACCAGTTATAGGGAAATAGTTTGTTACATTAAACGTGTGTTGAAGATGATTCTGTTGGGTTGTGTTATATTAGGTTGGGTGAACCTACCTATGGTTTTCGGTCCATCATTTTGGACGCAATGGTTTTCGGTCCATGGTATTGGATGATTCAACATGTATAAATATGTATTGTAACATTGAAAGGAAATATAATGAAAAATCAAACTGGTGGTCCCGGTTTTGGGATCTAGGGGAAAATCTATGTGTATATGTGTTTTATGTGTTATGCTCTCACATTGTTTATTTTCTGTGTTTTAGAATTCGTATGCAGGTAATTTCTGTACAGGTTTAAAACCTACATTTGGTATCAGAGCTATTTTGGCTTCAAGGGGACGCCTTTGTTGCTGAGGGTTT
>APFE030279204.1:29414-41021 GCA_000404065.3 Pinus taeda
TTGATGCAAACTAGGCTGGAGATTTGGATCAAAGAATATCTACAAGTGGGTATGTGTTTAACCTATTTGGAGGTGCAGTCAGTTGGATGAGTAAGAAACAATCTGTAGTGGCACTATCAACTACAGAGACAGAATACATGATAGCCACTCATGCAAGCAAGGAAGCAGTTTGGTTGCAGATATTGTGGTCAAGTATGGGGTTAGTATAGGGAGCTACAAGGATAGACTATGATAGCCAATGTGCAATTTTCTTGTCAAAGAACCCTGCTTATCATTCAAAGACAAAGCACATTGATGTTCAGTATCACTTTGTGAGGGATATGATAGAAGACAAAAAAGGTGTTGCTAGTAAAGGTGGACACTTTGAAGAATACTGCAGATGCATTGACAAAATCTGTTAGCTCTGAGAAGTTCTCTTGGTGTAGAGAAACAATGGGTGTTTCAGGGCTGGAAAAATGACTAAGCTCTCGTGTGGCCCCCTGTGGAAAGAAAACAACAAGTGGGAGAATGTTGGGTTGTGTTATATTCTTTCCACGACTAACCTACGTAGTGAACCAGGGGGTTAGAGGGGGGTCAGAGCCCCTGCTTTGTTGTGCTGATTGCGTAGCAGGGGGGTCACAAGGGGGATTGAGGGGGGCGAGTAGCCCCCCTCTATGGGGTTCGGGGCAGCGCCCCAAGATTTTTTTTTTTTGGACCCTATATTAGGTTGGGTGAACCTACCTATGGTATTTGGTCCCTGGTTTTGGACGTGATGGTTTTCAATCCATGGTATTGGATGCTTCGACATGTATAAATATGTATTGTAACATTGAAAGGAAATATAATGAAAAATCAAGCTGGTAGTCCCGGTTTTGAGATCTAGGGGGAAATCTCTGTGTATATGTGTTTTATGTGTTATGCTCTCACATTGTTTATTTTCTGTGTTTTAGAATTCGTATGCAGGTAATTTCTATATAGGGTTAAAACCTACAGATTCTACTATCCAAAGCATTTGTGAAACTATTCAAACTGATCTATCTCTATCATCCAATAACTGAATATTATGCCTTGATTGGCCCATCTGATCATCATTCTGGTCCTAACAGATGTCATTCAATTAATCATTTTCCCACCAGTATATCTGGTTATAGTTGTTTCATATCGATTGATCTTTATGGTTTATCATCTCACTTTCAGATAATTGTCACACAGTTGAGGCACTTCGGCAATTGCTGATGGTTATGTCATGTCCTCACTATCTTGACAAGAATTCTGAACATGGTCAAATAAAATTTATTTCACAAGATTCTCCTCCTGATGCCATGCCAATAATTGAAAATTAATCTTCTCAAGGATTTCATGGTTTCAAAAATTTTGTTTTGGATTTCATGATCGAATCTATAATTTCCTGGAAGCATCTTACTTATCCAGTTTTGTCACTAATAGTAAGCTTTGGTCTCTCTTGGTGTTTTCTAGGATGATAACACGAATGAAGGCATATTCCCAAGCAGCTTTCAAAGTTTGTATGACTATTGTTTTAATCAGAAAGGTAAGGTTGTAGGTGTTGGGTACCAAATTGGATCATCTTTCTGTCCATTTATACTATCCTTTTTGACCCTTTTGTACTCATTTACCTATGCTGTTATGTTAAATCTACAAGGTAGACACCCCTGACTTGTCCAATCAAAATATTTTAATTAATGAAGTAATTTCACGAAGTCCTATCGATTCGTGGTACTAAAACACCTGTTTGACCGTAGCTTGGAGAACAGGAACCCTCATTTCAACACTTCACAAAAGATCTGGTAATGGCCAACCATCAGGAGGCCATGCAGCTGGAGTCACGATCCCCCTAGAACTATTGTGGACCTATTTTCCATCTTAGACATCTGGTTTTGGTGCTGTTCCAACTGATGTACATTTTGAAGAAGCGGTTACCATGTTTCAGGGAGCTCTGTTAATCTCCCTCACTGTGTATAAAATGCAGATTGTTCCTATGAATAGGGGTTCTCCCATGGCTATTGTAATAATTTGCTACAAAATAATAAAATACCATCTATTTTGCTGCTCCAATCTTTTCTGTGACTAATGCAACCCTGATGAGAGAGCTGGGCACACTCTTCTAATCAGGTGTTGCATCTTTGTGTGTGTGTTATTTAGTAGTTAAGCTTGTTGTTAGAGTTCTTTCCTATTTATGAATATTCCTGAAGTTTCATAATTAGTTTAATCTTACAACCATGTTTTGAATCTTAACCCACGAACCCTTGGTTGAAATAGATTACGCGTTTGCCCCTGCATATACCTTGCGTTTGCCTTGAAAGAATACGCACCCAGATTGATAAGTTAATGTCGGAATAGGGTGAACAAATCGTTCATACTTGGACACCAGCATTTTGGTGTCGTTGCTGGGGAGGCTAACAAGGTGCAAATAACGATTCAGACCAACCAGAGGGTTAATCTCTCGTCCTGGGGAGAGAACAAGTTTCTCACTCTGCACTAGGTCCAGAGCGTAGGTATTCTTTCTGCTTGTTTATTTTTGCTTTTCTGTTTGATTTTGGGCCATTCTCTTGTCCTAGGGAGGGAGGAGTCTTTCGTCGCCCTGCTCCAGGCCCTGAGCAAGATTTGTTTCTTTTTAACCCTTGTGTGTTTCTTTTTTGGGAAAAACCCTAGCTTTTACCCTGGGGAGGGAGGAGTCTTTTGACGCCCTGCTTCAGATCTGGAAGTATTAGGGCTTCCATATCATGTGTCTGTTTCTAGTTCTTGTTCTAGGGAGGGAGGAGTCCTCTAACGCCCTGGTTTGGGCCTGAAACCCTAGATCCTTGTTTTGTTAGTTGCCTTTCTTTTTGTGAGTTCTTTCATCTTGGGGAAGGAATGGTCCTCTTACACCTTACTATAGGATTGAAGCATTATAGGTTCATGCTAAGACCCTCCATCATATCAAATTTTTTACGAACAAAGAATCAAATAAGAGGGGCAGAGGGAGAGCCCCAAAGAGGGGGGGACCAGATCTGGGAAGAAAAACCTATATCCAACAAATCATAGCAAAGGCTGAATCAGAAGCATCCTCTCATGCATCTGCGATACCAGGGGCAAGTAGAGTGAAGTCTGAGGGACAGTCAGTAGAGAAGCCAGTGCTGGCTATGGCATTCTCTAGTGATTCAACACAACAGGTTCCTCTAGTAGTGGAAGAAATATATAGTAGGAGACCTGATCCGGAGAATCTTGCGCTAGTGATAACAGAGGAAGAAATTGCAAGTAGGACATTGACAGGGTCAGACTGCTCCAGTAAGGGAAAGGAAGTTGTAGTTGAGGGGTCAAGCCATCAGGCCTCAGGAGAAGGAAACGAGGAAAAACTTGCATCACCAAGAGACCCAAGAAGTGCTACTAAAGCAACTCGAGTTCCAGTAGTAAAGAATCCTCATCCATCCTCCACAGAGCCTCTTGAAATCCCCAGCAAGTATTGGAAGATATTTATGGCTCCCACAACCTCCACCATCGATTTTCCATTCAGAGATCTAGGTGCTGGCACACCTACAAAGCCTATTCCATATTTAGCCTTACCAAACTTTCATGGGTGTTGGGCTCCAGATTTGATCTCATTTTGCTTTAATAAACATATCTAGTTATCCATTTATCCCTCATTTTCATCTCATTCATCTCACTTTAATGAATATTTGATGTTTAAACAGGTATTTAACTTTGATTTATCAAATTCTAAAGTTTTTATTAAAGTTTGAGTTTTAGTGCAATTTTGGCAGTTTTAAGAAATTCCCGTAATCACTTCATGAATGATATGGATGCAGGCCACCTCAGCATGAATGGGATGCATGAATAGAAGGCTTGGGAACTAGGACTAAGCTACATGTGCTTGGTTTCAGGAGAACGAGTTTTCTTATGCCTTTTTGGAGCTAGTCAATCATGACTAGTCATCCAGAAATCCCATTTAAATAGGGCTGTTTTAGGATTCCCTAATTTTAGTCATATATTTTGGGATGAGGAAGTTGGATTCGACCTGGATAGGTGGATTAGGATAGCTATGTTTGTTAGAGATATTTCAGATCAGTTGGTTTCATAGACTCATTATTTAAAGAGCCACATTTTGATGGCTCAACACACTTGACATTTGACATTGTTATGCTGTAATATTTTTGGTGTGAAGACTTGAAGTTGGAGACTTATGTTACTTTTATTTTTCTGATCAATACATGGATGGTTAACTGATCTAAGCTTCTGATATCATCTCCATAAGTGTGCAAGGCAAGGGTGGAGGGACCCCACGCCAAGCTAAGTACACTTCCAATTTAGACTAGTTCTATTTCATTGCAATTCTGGTTGATGTTAGCTTTGGTTGTTCAAAGTTTTATTTCAGATAGCATCATGTTTATTGATTTATGTTCAGTTTAATTGGTTTCCACATCATCATCTAATTGAGTTGGGCAAGCAAGTGCTCAAGTGAGCATTCTCTCTTGGAATGAATGCATTAGACTTTAGTCCTTTATTTTACATACAACGGTTTGTTTCTTATTACACGCTTACTATATCGATCTAAGATGAATAAGTTATATGAAAACTTTGAATGTCTCTTAAGTTAAAGTTTTTTCATGTATGATTTATGCATCTTGAGTCTTTAATTATAGTCTCCTAATTCATTGAAGTCATACATTTGAGGTGAGAGCAGTCTCTGATCAAGACTTTTCAGTATTCTCTAAAGCTTGGTGAATTATGAGTTTATGTGAGTATATGTTCCTTAGTTTTTTTTGCCATTTATCTTTTCAAGTATAGTTATATTCATCTTCATAAATAAATGGATTGGCCTTAAGTTTCACAACCCGGATTGATAATAAACTTGCGTTAATTTAGTCACATAAATTAGCTCAACATTTTGGCGCGTTGCCGTGGGGAGCAGATATTGTGCTGAATCTATGGAAAAGATAAAATTCAAAATAAACAAAAACATTAGTTACATTTCATTTTCTTAATTATGATTCTTTATGCCTAGAGTTAGAGATCCTTCCGGTAGATTTATCAAAAACCCCTCTCGAATAGAAATAGGATCATCACATACACCTGTTACTGGTAATCCACTCATTGAAGAGCTGATTGAAAAACAAAGAAGCGGTCAAAGGTTAACTTTGATTGAAAGGCAAACATTGTCTGCTTGGGAAACAAAGCAAAAATTCTCCACTTCCGGAAAACCAAAAGAGAAAGGCAAGCAATCTGTCTTTCCATCTATCGATCCACCTATCTTTCCACAACTTGAACCTCCACCTGAAATTGAAACAAATCAAACAATGGCAGAAGGACATGGATCTGTCCATCTCAATGATGAGGAACAAAAAGCTGAAAATGAAAGACAACAAAGAGAATGGGGGAGGAAGAGAGAGGAAGATAGAAAGACAGAAAATGATAGAAAAAGACAAGAAGATGGACAGGACCAAGAAGCAACCTTTGGTTTCCCAATCATAGATACCAGTGCAATACTAGGAGAAGAAGTAAAAATGAAAAACATTCCACCTTCTGTGTTGCCCAACTTCTATGGAATGTCTACCGAAGATCCAGATTCATTCATGTTTGAATTCGATATCTTATGTAGAACATATGGTTATACGGATGATGTCCATAAACTTCGTCTTTTTCCTGCAACATTAAAAGCAACAGCTTTAAAATGGTTTATGGGATTAGGTGAGCAAACAATAGCTTCTTGGGATGATATGCGAACTGTCTTCCTTAAGAAATATCAGGCTTATTGCAGATCTAGAGATTCAAAGGAAGATGTGTTTAGAATGACACAACAAGAAGATGAAAATCTAGAAGAATATTTAGAACGGTTTGCATATAATCTTCAAAAGTCTAAACAACATTCCCTAAATCAAGAAACTATTCGCACTATCTTCCTCAAAGGTATAAGGGATGAATACCTTGACATTTTAAATGTCATGGGTAAGGGGGATATTTCAAATCTCCCATTTGATGAAATTGTTGAATTATGTCAGAAATATTCAAGAGGAAGATCAAAGACCGGAAGAAGAGAAGCAAGTTCTAAAGCAGCAAAGTCAGCTGCAGGAGGAATAACAAGGGCTGAAATAGGAAGTCTATTGGAGAATTTCAAAACAGATCTTCTGAGTACATTAGGGACACAAGTAGATGTGCTAAAAGCTAATAAGAAAAAGGAAGAAGAAGAAAAAGCCTTAGCCATATTTTGTTCAAAATGTAAGAAGAAACATCCTTTGAGAGATTGTCCTTTAGATAGCATTCAAGTGTGTGGTCTTTATACAGGTAATCACTCCACAGAACAATGTGTAACATTAAAAGAACTGCAAAATACTTCAATAGATGAAATGAAAGGGGCAGAAGGTTTCTATTATGTTGCACCAAGGAGACCATGGCCACCTAGAATGCCTCAGCCAAATCAACAGCAAATTCCTCCGCAAAATTATGCTTATCCATCTTATAATCCTTGGAACCCTCCTATGCCGTGGCAAGCTTGGCCTCCACAGCAATATCAACAACAACCTGCACAAGGTTGGCGGGGATATGGTTATGGAAACCAGCAACCACAACAGTCTCAACAATACCAACAACATTACGAGCAGCAGTACCAACAGCCATTTTCATATCCTCCATATCCTCCATCTATGCCATTCCAACAGCAAAATTCTGCATATCCGCCATCCGTTCCATTTCCACAGCAGAATCCACCACCAATGCTGCCACAACAACAACAGTTACAGTTACCATCAAATCAACCAAGACCAACACAATTGCCTGCCCAACCAGTGGCCAATCCAAATAACAAAATGGACAAATCAGCATATAATGTAGAGGAGGCAACATATTTTCCTACTTACTCAATTCTTCCTCTAAATGATGTCCATTTAAGGTCTAGTAAAGTACTTCAAAAGGATTCCCCTCCAATTATAGAAGAACCAGCTGAACAGGGAGAATCATCTGAACAAGCACAAACTGAAATACAAGTTCAGAAAGGTAAATCAATCACTACTCAAACTCCACCTTACCCTGAAAGGTTAGTGGAACAATCAAAAGAGATAACCCTTCCTGAATTTGATATTTTAGATGAATTGAAAAATGCATATGTAAAAATTCCTTTGTTGAAAGCAATTAAATAAATACCTATCTATGCTAAAACAATAAAGGAATTATGCATTAAGAAATCTGGAAGAAAAAGAAAAGATCCCACTACAATCCAAGTCATTGGAAAGCTAGCAAGCCTTATGTCTACACATTCTACGGTAGAAAAATATATTGATCCTGGTATCCCTATGGTTACCATATCAATCAATAATTTTTCAGTACCTAATACATTAATAGACTTAGGGGCAGCTATCAATGTAATGACATTAGAGACAATGAAAGCTTTACAACTAAACGACCTTCAAACAACTTCAACAGTATTAGAACTAGCAGATAGATCTAAAGTTGTTCCGGAAGGAATAATAGAAGACATCATAGTCTCTCTGGATTCATGGGAATATCCTGTTGACTTCCTTATTCTGCAACCAAAAACAAATCTGGGAGGACACCCTCTAATTCTCAGAAGGCCATGGTTAGCCACCGCTGATGCCTTCATTGGCTGCAGATCAGGAAGTATGATTATCTCGCATGGAGATGAAAAGAAACACATCACACTCTATTCACCTGCACAAACCACTTCTTTAGAATCAGTACTTGAAACCCAGGAAAACAAGCAAATAAAAACAGTTTTAAGTATTAATCAATTCTATGATTTTAGAGAAGAGGAAGGGAATGAAGATTTGATGGATATTTTCATTTCAGAACCAAATATTTCAGAGCAGCTTAGACGAGAACAGTATGAAGCTGCTGATAACCTTTTAAATCAGTGTTTCCAGGAAACTTGTACTATTTCAACTTTGCAAAATTCTTTTGAAAACATTTTTCCTGTAATCACAATTTCCAATCCTGTAATCAAAACAATTGAGGTATATCCTGGCAAAACTCTCAATATAGGAAACCAACTGCAATCACAACAAGAACAAGAGGTAATTGCATTATTAAAGAAATATTCAAAAGCATTTGCCTGGGATTATATTGATATGCAAGGCATCCATCCAAACACATGTACCCACGACATTTACACTGATGATAAACTAAAACCTGTTAGACAACCGCAAAGACGAATGAATCCTACAATGAAGGAAATAGTAAAAGAAGAATTGCAGAAGTTGTTGAGTGTTGGATTCATTTATCCTATTTCAGATAGTCAATGGGTTTCACCATTAGTTATTGTTCCAAAGAAAAATGGCAAGTGGAGGGTATGTGTAGATTATCGTGAACTAAACAAAGCAACATTAAAAGATCATTTTCCTCTACCATTCATTGACCAAGTGCTGGACTCTCTAGCTGGAAAGAAATATTTTTCTTTCTTAGACGGGTTTAGCGGATACAATCAGATCAGGATAGCAACCGAAGACCAGGACAAAACTACATTCACATGCCCATGGGGAACTTATGCATACAATGTTTTGCCATTTGGGTTATGCAATGCACCTGCGACTTTTCAAAGGGCAGTGCTTGCAATTTTCGTTGATCTGGTACATGAATGTGTAGAAGTCTATATGGATGACTTTACAGTCTACGGGAATACCTATGATGATTGCCTTAAAAACCTTGAAAAAGTCTTACAAAGATGTATCGAAACAAATCTGTCATTAAGCAATGAGAAGTGCTATATGATGTTAACAGAGGGAATAGTGCTGGGCCACCATATTTCTGCATCAGGAATTAAGGTGGATCCAGCTAAAATTGAAGTCCTGAATAACTTAATGCCACCTACAACACAGAAGGAGGTAAGAAGTTTCTTGGGATATGCCGGCTATTACAGACGCTTTATTGAAAATTTTAGTAAAATAGCACAACCTTTGTTTAAACTACTAGCACGAGACATTGAATTTCAATGGACTACTAGCTGTCAAAATGCTTTTCAAATTCTAAAAGACAAATTGTCAGTGGCACCTATACTTCGTGGACCAAATTGGTCTTTACCATTTCATATTTCCACTGACGCATCCGATACAGCAATTGGCGCTTCTTTAGGACAGAAAGAAAATTTGCTTCACTATGCAATATACTTTATTAGTAAAAATCTGACACCTGCAGAAGCAAACTATACAGTCACTGAAAAAGAAATGTTAGCTGTAATACACGCAGTAAACAAATTCAGGCATTACATAACAGGATATCAAGTGTTTATTCACACAGATCATTCAGCAATAAAATACTTGATGAACAAACCCATCACTAATGGGCGAATTACAAGATGGCTCCTGTTATTGCAAGAATTTAACATTACAATCCAAGACCGACCCGGTAAGGAAAACCAGGTTGCTGACTTTCTGTCCCGCATCCAAACACCAGAAGACCCAAATCCTGTGATAGATAACTTCCCGGATGAACATCTATTTGCAATCACAGTAAAAACCCCTTGGTTTGTTGATATTGCAAATTACTTGTCATCTGGACAATTTCCAAATCACTTTACAAGCAAGCAAAGAAAGAAGATAATTAGAGAAAGTTCCAGATATAGCTGGGTAAATAGTGATTTGTTTTATACTGGTTCTGATCTAATGATTCGAAAGTGTGTACGTGAAGATGAAATACTAGATATACTTAGAGCATGTCATGACGAACCATGTGGTGGCCATTTTGCAGACAAACGAACAGCATACAAAGTGCTGCAATTGGGCTATTACTGGCCATCTATCTTCAAAGACTCCAAGGCATATGTCAAACAGTGTGACAGTTGCCAAAGAGTAGGGAGACCCATCCTGTCAGATGAAATGCCACTAAGGCCTCAAGTCCTCATTGAGCCATTCGAACAATGGGCACTTGATTTTGTGGGACCCATTAATCCGTCGTCAAATGGAAAAAGATACATTCTTGTATGCACAGATTATGTAACAAAATGGGTCGAGGCCAAAGCAGTAAGCAGAGCGACAGAGGACACAATGGTTACTTTCCTCTTTGAAGAAATTTTTGTGCGATATGGAGTACCAAGACAAATAGTGACAGATCAAGGAGCGCAGTTTACCTCAAAATTAGTGCGGGATCTGACAGAAAAATACAAGATAAAGCACAGAAAATCTACTCCGTATCATCCGCAAGCAAATGGTCAAGTAGAATCCACAAACAAGGTCTTAGAAAATATTATGACTAAGACAGTGCAGCTTAATCGAAAGGACTGGTCTGAAAAACTCAAGGATGCATTATGGGCTTATAGGATCACATGGCGAAATACAACTGGTTTTAGTCCATACCAGTTGGTGTATGGAAAAGAAGCCTTACTGCCCATTGAGTTTCAAATACAAACCTACAGATTAGCAGCACAGTTGGGCATGGATCTCACCGAGGCACAACAACAAAGAATCATGGAACTTAACCAATTGGATGAAAAGCGTCAACAAGCAATTGAACAGACAACACTAGTACAGCAACAGAGGATGAAATGGCATGATCGATACATCAAAACCAAGACATTCCAGAAGGGAGACTGGGCGTTATTATTCGACTCCAAATTCAGGGATTTCAAAGCAAAATTTACAACACATTGGCTGGGGCCATATGAAATTGAGGAAATCTTCGACAATGGAGCTATGAGGATAAAGACCATCGACCAGGACCCCACCTCATTTGTTGTCAATGGTCATAGGCTGAAAGTCTATCATCAGCCTATTAGCAAAGAGATATTTATGAAACAACTGATCCAAGAAAATGGACTGGAAATAATGGCTATGCCATCTTCCAGTTCTGAAAAAGCATAAAAAATATGTATAGTTAAAAAAAACAAAATAAAAAAAAGAGAAAACATATATGAAAACAAAAAATAAAAAATAAAAAATAAATAAAAAATAAAAAATAAATTGTTTGCTAGTGAAAACCAGGCAACTGGCACTCAGCAAACATGAATTCATAGAGGAAAACCAGGGAAACCTGGACTCTATGAATTCTCTATTCTTGTGTTACTACTCTTACTTAATGTCAAGGCAGGGCCTCTCAACAGTTGACTTGAGGACAAGTCAAACATTCAACGAGGGAGAGGATTATAGCAAGCCTTTAGCTGTTACAGCCAAAGGATTGTGTTGTCCACTTTGAACCTGAAGCAAACTTGTTGCAGCAGAACCAGATCAGAGCTGAGACAATATACCGGAAGCATTGCAGAGGGACCTGAGAAATACTATTGCAGAGGGACCTGAAGCAAACAAGTTGCAGCAGATTAAATCATTCCAGAAAGAAAAACATTGCGAAGGGACCTGAAAGAAAAACATCATTCAAAGGGACCTGAAGGAAACAACAGCAAAAGAGCATAGTAAACAAGAAGCAGAAATAAAAGGCTACTTTTCATTTGTCCAAACATATTTTGGATCCAACATTCCACCTGTATAAACAGCATCAAGGAGCACCTGTACAAACAACAGCAAGGGAGTATATTTTACGCCATTTTGTGCTTAAAATTTCAAATTTTGTAGGAACTTCTAGTTTTGATTTAATTGAAGTTAATATCTGCAAATATTCATTAACATTATTTCCCACATATATACCCTAAATCCCCTATTTCATATTCCATTCCATTCATATCAAATTTCCCTAGATATT
>APFE030279204.1:45677-127565 GCA_000404065.3 Pinus taeda
CGATACATCAAAACCAAGACATTCCAGAAGGGAGACTGGGCGTTATTATTCGACTCCAAATTCAGGGATTTCAAAGCAAAATTTACAACACATTGGCTGGGGCCATATGAAATTGAGGAAATCTTTGACAATGGAGCTGTGAGGATAAAGACCATCGACCAGGATCCCACCTCATTTGTTGTCAACGGTCATAGGCTGAAAGTCTATCATCAGCCTATTAGCAAAGAGATATTTATGAAACAACTGATCCAAGAAAATGGACTGGAAATAATGGCCATGCCATCTTCCAGTTCAGAAAAAGCATAAAAAATATGTATAGTTAAAAAAAAAAGAAAAAAAAACATAAAAAAAGAGAAAAAATATATGAAAACATCAAAACATAAAAAATAAATTGTTTGCTAGTGAAAACCAGGCAACTGGCACTCAGCAAGCATGAATTCATAGAGGAAAACCAGGGAAACCTGGACTCTATGAATTCTCTATTCTTGTGTTACTACTCTTACTTAATGTCAATGCAGGGCCTCTCAACAGTTGACTTGAGGACAAGTCAAACATTCAACGAGGGAGAGGATTATAGCAAGCCTTTAGCTGTTACAGCTAAAGGATTGTGTTGTCCACTTTGAACCTGAGGCAAATATGTTGCAGCAGAACCAGAAGGGACCTGAGAAATATTACAGACAGGACCTGAAGCAAACTTGTTGCAGCAGAACCAGATCAGAGCTGAGACAATATACCAGAAGCATTGCAGAGGGACCTGAGAAATACTATTGCAGAGGGACCTGAAGCAAACAAGTTGCAACAGATTAAATCATTCCAGACACATTGCGAAGGGACCTGAAAGAAAAAAACATCATTCAAAGGGACCTGAAGAAAACAACAGCAAAGGAGTATAGTAAACAAGAAGCAGAAATAAAAGGCTACTTTTCATTTGTCCAAACAAATTTTGGATCCAACATTCCACCTGTATAAACAGCATCAAGGAGCACCTGTACATATCACCTGTACAAACAACAGCAAGGGAGTATATTTTACGCCATTTTGTACTTAAATTTAAAATTTTGTAGGAACTTCTAGTTTTGATTTAATTAGAGTTAATATCTGCAAATATTCATTAACATTATTTCCCACATATATACCCTACATCCCCTATTTCATATTCCATTCCATACATATCAAATTTCCCTAGATATTTTTCATTGAATGCAAAATGATCAAATTGGGACCACTCTTGTACCTGCACATGAACCAAGAGCATTAGAATGATTATAATTTTAAAACATGACCCCAATGGTAATTTTTAAAATTATAAAGGCGATATTATATGTTATGCACTAAAGTATTAAAGCATTTGAAAAGAAACATTATGGTTATAAGGCGCTCAGATTCTTATAAAAGACATAACCTAATAATGTTAGAAGGAAATATGCATATGACAAAAGGTTATATATAAAGTGCATATATATTAAAAGACATAGGGTTATAAAAAAACGAAGGAAACATATTTATAAACCCTAACTAGTGCAAGCATATAATATAAAGGACGCGGGCAATGCAAGTCATATATGGTCATAAGAGAATACGACTATGGTATATATGTATGCAACATAAATCAAATGCGCATATATATATTGGAAAACATAAAACAATGCGCAATACAAATTAAAGGCAACTATGGTATATCTATTTGTCATGGCAATTATGAAAACGACGAAGGGTTGCAACACGGTGATATAAGGATGCCATATGCAGTGGTGGAGAATGATATTAAAACGACGCCATATCAACCAGAGATCATTGCAAAGAATATGGTTATACGAAAGGTATGAGAGCAATGAGTCAAACAAACGGCGCACAGGTCCGGTCTTGCCACGATGTAAGAAGGCTGAAGATCGATTGGTTGGAGGAACGGCGGCAGGTATGCATTGAACCAAAGAAAATACGGCCATCCTCATGACTCAGTCGGGCAACTGAGTCAATGAGGACGGCCCTGTCACCATTACCATCATCTAATGAAAACCAGGTACCATAGCAAACGGTCATAAGAGCCTCCCCTGCCCAATTCAAACCCATTTCTTCATCGCCGAGAGCTCAGAGGGTCGGGGTTGTGAGCAGAGCAGTAAAGGAAGGTCGGAGAAAGCCTGAGAGAGCTTTAAGAAGAATTCTACGTGTGGACGCCGAAGTTGGTAAACAACACGGTAAGCTTATGCATGATTTACGCTCGGCGAACTAGAGATAAACTAGAATCCGCCATTACTCACAGGGTTTGCTTGTTGACAGCAGTTTGATAGCCCGAAAAGGAGGGGATTCGATGGTTGTTTACCTCCCGCGCGGCCAGTGACAGCCAGGTAATACACAAATCCGGGATATCTCTTCGTTTTAACAGCACATAGGATTAAATGCCTCCGTTTTTAATTGCATAAACAATGGAAATGAATCGGCCAGCACTCCAATTCAATGGTTGCATGTATTACACGATAGGGAGCGTGAGGATTGTATGCATATAACGCGCCAAAGGCAATTAAACAACTGAGTGTAAACAGTGTTGAACTGGAGTCATATCTTTTTGTTGAAAGCCGCCAAGTGTATATATATATATGTTGTCATTGCACCATCGATTGTTACCAAATGCCATAAGGGTTGTAATCCAGAGCTGCACCAGATAACATGCGGCCATGTTTATTTAATTTGACTGTTGAATATATATGAAAGGGTGTGCAGTGAAAAAATGCCGAGAAGGAAGCAGGGGAATGCTGTAGTTGCCATAGTCAACCGCGTCCATTTTATTGATTGCTCATTCAAATGTTTGTGCCTGTCAAACCATACGAAATTGTCCTTAAATTGATTTGTTTTGATTGCAATTGTTTGTTGCCAGACCACGTTGCATGGTCATGCCTTGCGGTTGGTGTGGTTGCTTTTAATTTTTGCATGTTTGCCATTCGATGAGCAGAGGCCGAGCGCATGTGAAAGCCCTCTAGGCTCATGCGTTTTTATACACAGTGATATTTTGAGAAGAGGCCGAGAGTGAAATTGTATATATATTCAGTCATGGGTTTCAAAAAATTTTGTGCAGTTGTAGTCAAACTTCTGACAGGCCGAGAGTGAGTTGTCTGTATATTCAACCATGGTTTCAAAATTTTTGTTAAAAAGACAGTGCAGTTTGTAGTCAAACTTTGGGAAGGCCGAGAGGAAAATTTGTTTTACATTATATAGTCATTAGAAATACAGAGAATGTTTTGAGGCCGAGGAAAAATTTTGATTATAAATACACAGAGGATGTTTAAAGGAGACTAAAAGCAAAAAAAATTTCTTATGCTTTTAGTAATCATGTTGTTTTGATTAAAAAACATGGTTAGTTTTGTTTGTGTATTTATGATTTAAATATACAGGGGACAGAGTATTGATCATGGGTATTCAGATTGGTATGCTTTGAAACAGGGATTTGACACAGGTTTATACAGAGGAAAGACAGCAGAGACTTAAAAGTTGAATCAGAAAGGGCAGGTAAGCCTCATTGCTTTTACGATTTCATTTAGAAACAATAATCATTATCCTTGTCAATATGAAATTAGTAACAGCTGAGGATTACATTTATTGGTTCACAGAGATAATGACGAACCGGGTAGAACCCAAATTTCACATAGAGCAATGGGAAAAGAAACAATAGAAAAGCTATATCAGTCAGGCATGATAGGTTTCCTTCAGAAGTTCAATGGTCATTCAGAACAAATAACTAAAGAGTTTATCAATAATTTCGGTCAAGATAAAACTGAGATAGGTGAACTCAGTATCCCAGTGACTCAGGAATTCTTGTCCAAAGCCCTCAACTTGCCTATGGTAGGAGAAAACTATCATAAGGGTTTGCATTTCAAGGAGAAAGCTTGGACTTTCTTCCTTGAAAAGAACAGGAAAGGGACCTTTGATAGAGCTAAGGGGATACCTCGTGAATGGTTCAATGAACCATGGGGAGAGTTAGTTATGATCATTCAGAAATTTTTGACTTGTGACCGACAGTATAGTATTGCTCATCTGTACCATGTTAGATTTCTGCAACACATAAAGGGAGATGGTAGAATAAATTTGCCATATTTCTTATATAAGAGTCTTGTTAAAATGATCGAAACAGTGAAACAGGAAAATAAGCCAAAGGCCACACAGGTATATCATCAAGGGTTAATTAAAATCTTGGTAGAATATCAGGTGAAAGAAACAGGGTTAGATTGGCAGGAATTTATGCATAGACATCACTTTACTGAACATTTTGTTGATATACAAGACAAAGTAGAACAAGAGGATAAGAGTATGATGAACTCTCCTTTCTATCCTAGAACCAGAGCAAAGAAGTTAGCTATGCATGAGATTGATCCATCTATTTCTGTTCCTAGGACTAGAAATTCTGTTGATTTTGAAAAGGAGGTAGAAGCCTATTCTCCTAGGAAACCAGAAGAACAGGAACCCCTTGAGAGAGATTCTATATTTGACAATGATGCAAGAGAATCTTTGATGAAAACTACTCAAGATTTTGAAAAAGAACTGAATTTGGCTAAGATACAAGACTTAACAGATCAGCTTGAAATAAGTAAAATTGTTGAGAAGCAATTGAAACAGGAGAATAAAGCTCAGAGAAAAGAAAATGCAAAGTTAACAAAAACAAATGATAGACTACAGGAAGAACTAAACAAGTTAAAAAGAAGAAATGAGTTTCTCTCTAAACAAGCATTTAAGTGGCTGAAAGATAAAAACACATGGCAGGCTAAGTATGAAAAGCAGAAGGTCAAAGCAGCAATCTTAAAGGCCAAATAGGGATCAGAACTTGATTATGTGGACAGGGAAACCGATACAGGCACAGCGTCTACTTCAGGAGGCAGAAGGTCCAAGAGAAGCAAGAAAGCATGGGGACATGCTTGAACATAAGCATGGGAGAGATGTTGGGCTCCAGATTTGATCTCATTTTGCTTTAATAAACATATCTAGTTATCCATTTATCCCTCCTTTTCATCTCATTCATCTCACTTTAATGAATATTTGGTGTTTAAACAGGTATTTAACTTTGATTTATCAAATTCTAAAGTTTTTATTAAAGTTTGAGTTTTAGTGCAATTTTGGCAGTTTTAAGAAATTCCCGTAATCACTTCATGACTGATATGGATGCAGGCCACCTCAGCACGAATGGGATGCATGAATAGAAGGCTTGGGAACTAGGACTAAGCTACCTGTGCTTGGTTTCAGGAGAACGAGTTTTCTTATGCCTTTTTGGAGCTAGTCAATCATGACTAGTCATCCAGAAATCCCATTTAAATAGGGCTGTTTTAGGATTTCCTGATTTTAGTCATATATTTTGGGATGAGGAAGTTGGATTCGACCTGGATAGGTGGATTAGGATAGCTATGTTTGTTAGAGAGATTTCAGATCAGTTGGTTTCATAGACTCATTATTTAGGAGCCACATTTTGATGGCTCAATATACTGGACATTTGACATTGTTATGCTGTAATATTTTTGGTGTGAAGACTTGAAGTTGGAGACTTATGTTACTTTTATTTTTCTGATCAATACATGGATGGTTAACTGATCTAAGCTTCTGATATCATCTCCATAAGTGTGCAAGGCAAGGGTGGAGGGCCCCCACACCAAGCTAAGTACACTTCCAATTTAGACTAGTTCTATTTCATTGCAATTCTGGTTGATGTTAGCTTTGGTTGTTCAAAGTTTTATTTCAGATAGCATCATGTTTATTGATTTCATTTATTAATGGTTTCCTCATCATCTAATTGAGTTGGCAAGCAAGTGCTCAAGTTGAGCATTCTCTCTTTGAAATGATGCATTAGATTTAGTCCTTTATTTACATGCAACAGTTTGTTTCTATTCAGCTTTATATCTTAAGATGAATAAGTTATTATGGAAAACTCTGAATGTCTCTTAAGTTAAGAGCTATTTTTCATGTATGATTTATGCATCTTGAGTCTTTAATTATAGTCTCTAATTCATTGAAGTCATAATTGAGGTGAGAGCAGGTCTCTTGAGTCAAGAACTCTTTCAGTATTTCCTCTTTTAAGCTTGTTGAATTATGAGTTTTTGATATATGTTTCCTTAGTTTCTTTTGCCATTTATCTTTCAAAGTATAGTTATATTCGATCTTCATAAATAATGGATTTGCCTCTAAGTTTCACAAACCTGGATTGATAATAATACTTGCGTTAATTTAGTCACATAAATTAGCTCAACAATGGGCTCGTGTCAAAAGATCCCGACACATTTCTATTTGAGTTTGACATAGTGTGTCATGGGTATGACTACACAACAGATGCCTAGAAGTTAAAGATTTTCCCATCTACACTAAAAGGGATGCCTTTGTGATGGTTCATGGGCCTGGGAGGAAAGTCCATTTCCACATGGGACGATATGCAAACAACTTTTCTGGAGAAATACCAGGATTACTGTAAATCTCAGAACATCAAGGAGGAACTCTTCAAGTTCACACAGAAAGAAGATGAAAGTCTGGAGGACTGTGTGGAGAGGTACAATTACACCTTACAAAGGTTGGGTCATTTTGAACTGGATAAGGAAATTTTAAAGATTATCCTCCTTTGATATTTTCGAGAGGACTCGATGGAACTATTGAACATTGTGGGAAAGGGAGACATCTC
Source organism: Pinus taeda (assembly GCA_000404065.3). NCBI lineage: Eukaryota > Viridiplantae > Streptophyta > Pinopsida > Pinales > Pinaceae > Pinus > Pinus taeda. The sequence continues at coordinate 52,321 of APFE030279204.1, forward strand.
CAAGGAGACATTCGAAAATATCTGCAATTAATGTATTCAATGTTCGAGGTGGCTTGCAAGGAATAAGTTTGGGATCCGATCATTGAAAGGATTTGGCGGGGGTGTTACAAAAGTAGAAAACGGAAACTTGCTAGACAATTTAAGGACGGATATCCTCAACATCCTATCAGCACAAATGGAAACTTTGCAAGTAAAATAGAAGTAGCTAGAACATGATAGGACCATTGCAATATTTTGTTTGAAGTGTAGGAAGAAGCACTTGGAAAGGGAATGTCCACTAAATTCCATAGAGGAATGTGAAATTTGTGAGCTCAGTCATGCGACAAGCTAATGCCCCTTCTTGCCAGGCCTGAAAGCAGTATTTCAAGGAATGGAGGAGGACACTGAGCAACTGTACCTCATGGGATCTAGGAAGCCATGGCAGCCTTAAACACCAATGGGAAATCAAGGTATGTACTCGGATCCATCTCAGTATTTCAATAATTACAATATGAATCCTCAGACCATGCCTTATCCCCCCATGTGGTCGCAATACTAGTATCCACCTTGGCAGCAGTGGAACCCTCAAGCCAATACGAGCTCTTCATGGGCTCCAACTTGGCAGGGATCCCCTCCTGGTCAGTTTCCTCAGTAGATGCCTCAGCAGATACCACGACAGCAACTCCAATTACCCTCCAATGTGCCTCCTGGTAACCAGCCTGCCCGTCCTCAGCTTCCAATGCAACCTAACCCTAATCCTAACAATAAGGGAGCTCATCAAGCTGATGTTCTTAACCTGCCTTTATATAGTATCTCCACTACAGAGTTGTATGAAATGAATCTGCGATCAGGTCGGATAGTTAATGTCCAACCTCCTCCAGTCATCATTGAACAAATTGATAGTGAAGGTAAGGAGGCAGAACCAATTAGTAAAGAGCCAAAACAAACTGATAGAAACCAGGCGCCTTTCGTTAAACGACAACAATCTGAACCACCTTACCCAAAGAGACTAATTATGAGTAAACCAAGTCCTCAAGCTGAATTTGATTTATTAGGAGAATTGCAGAACTTATTTGTTAAAATTTCCTTGTTACAAGCTATGAAGGATGTGCCAATCTATGCAAGGACTCTTAGGGAATATTGTTCAAAGAAACCTGCCAAGAAAACTAAAGATCCCCTCACTATACATGTTATGGGAAAATTATCGAACTTTATGATGGGAAAATCAATGCCAGTGAAATATGGAGATCCGGGGAACCCGATATTGATAGTACATATTAATGGGGTAGAGATTCCAACTATGTTGGTAGACCTGGGTGTTTCCATCAACGTCATCACCACTGAGACAATGCATGTGCTAGGTCTTCGCAATTTGAGGCATACACCTACAATATTGGAACTAGCAGATCGATCTATAGTCAAACCTGTAGGGAAGTTGGAAGATGTGACAATTTCAATGGATTCATGGCATTACCCCATAGATTTCTTGGTATTACATACATAGTCTTAAGTGGGCGGTCATCCCTTGATTTTGGGTTCACCATGGTTGGCCACTGCAGACGCTTACATTGGGTGTTGCTTAGGAAATATGGTTATTTATAATGGACATAACACTAAGAATTTAGTGCTATATCCATCGACAGAACCAAATCTATCCATAAAACCAGTAGGCGGCAAGAAAGTTGTATCTGCGGTAGAGGCTGAAATGGAAGATGGAGAAGTGAGACCAGTCCTCACTATTAGACAGGCCCTTCAGTTGAAATTGGAATTAGAAGATGATGTAATCACTTCCTTTATGGATGATCCTTGTTCTATTTCAAAACCAAACTAGCAGATCCTAGAATATATCCTAAGCTGCGAGACTTAGGAAACTATGGAAACAACAGAAGGATTAGAGGAGCCACCTGCTGATACACCGCATGAAAGTGTTCAAGTGGAATTAGAACCCGGGAAAACTTTGAATATTAATCCAAACCTGTCAGAATTCCAGAGGAAGCAACTTGTAGACATTCTGCAGAAACATAAGGAGGCCTTTGCCTGGGATTATGTAGATATGAAGGGGATCCTTGCCAACTTATGCACCCATCACATATATATGAAGGAAGATTGTCGTCCTATAAGGAAACCTCAGAGGAGAATGAACCCTGCACTGAAAAATGTTGTGAAAGAAGAGATTTAGAAGTTACTAGATGTAGGTTTTAACTATCCTATCTCAGATAGCCAATGTGTCTCACCATTAGTAATGGTCCCCAAGAAGAATGGAAAATTGCGAATCTGTGTATATTATTGGGAGTTAAATAAGGCGATGTAGAAGGACCATTTTCCCTTGCCATTTATTGATCAAGTTTTAGACACATTGGCTGGCAAGAAATTTTTCTCTTTCCTAGATGGGTTTAGTAGATATAACCAAATCCAGATTGCTCTTGAGGACCAAGACAAGACCACCTTCACATTCCCTTGGGGAACGTTTGCATACTGGGTCCTTCCTTTTGGCCTGTGTAATGCTCCTGCGACATTCCAGAGGGAAATTCTAGGAATCTTCTCTGATTTGATAGATGACAGTGTTGAAATCTATATGGACGATTTTACTCCATATGGGGACTCATTTTTGGAGGGTTTGAAAATTTTGGAAAAATTTCTCGCAAGGTGTATACAAGCGCGTGTCTCTCTGAGTATAGTCAAATGCCACATGATGATGGAAGAGGGAATCTTTTTGGGACATTTTCTCTCAGCTGAAGGGATCAGGATGGACCCAACAAAGATAAAGGTAATTCTGCACTTCCCAACACCTAAGAGGCCTACACAGGTATGCAGTTTCATTGGTTGTGCTGGTTATTATAGATGTTTCATAGAAATTTTTGCAAAAGTAGCACACCCAATGTTTCAATTACTAACAAAATATTCAGAGTTTGTGTGGTCAAGTGACTGTGATGCAACATTTACAAAAATTAAAGAATTAGTCTATAGTGCTCCGATCCTCAGAAGACCAGACTGGGCTTTATGTTTTCAGATTCATACAGATGCCTCTCAAACAATAATTGGTGCAGTATTGGGACAAGAAGAGGGTAAGGTATCTTACGCAGTCTACTATGTTAGTGAAAATTTGGCCCTCGCTGAATTAAACTACACGGTGACTGAGAAAGAATTCCTTGCTATCGTTTATGCCACAATAAGTTCCGGCACTACATTACTGGGTATCCTACTTTTGTGCACACTGATCATGTAGCCATCAGGTATTTAATGAACAAACCTATTACCCCTAGTCGTATTACAAGATTGTTGTTGCTACTACAAGAATTTGATATTACCATAGTAGATAAACCAGGGAAGGACAATGTGGTTGTAGATTTTTTATCTAGGATAGAACATGATGGTAAGGATACACCAATTGAAGATAACTTTCCAGATGAGCATCTTTTTGCAGTTTTTGCTAACACTCCGTGGTATGCAGATATTGCTAATTATCTTGCTACAAGTAAAGTGCCTCATCATCTGTCCTATAAGGAGAAAAGGAAGATCATTCACCAGAGTACCTGATATTCATGGATGGCAGGATATCGCTTCCATACAGGGGTTGACCAGCAGATTCGACGTTGTGTGGCAGGAGATGATATTTTTGACATATTAAAAGCTGCACATAATGGACCCTGTGGAGGATATTTTGCAGATAAAAGAACAGGTCATAAAGTGCTGCAAATGGGATATTATTGGCCCTCCATCTTTCGTGACGCTCAGGATTATGTTCGAAGGTGTGATAACTGTCAACGGATGGGACAACCTGGGAAAGTAGATGAAATGCATCTTCAGCCCCAGATAGTCCTTGAACTGTTTGAGAAATGGGCCATTGATTTTGTTGGGCACTTTAACCCACCTTTCCATCAAAAAGCTAACATTCTGGTCTATACTAACTATGTAACTAAATGGGTGGAAGCTAGAGCAGTCACTAGAGCAACAGAGCAAGTAGTGGCAGATTTTCTTTTTGAGGAAATCTTTGCCTGGTATGGGGCTCCAAGGGAAATTGTATCAGATGGTGGATCACAGTTCACATCTCATATGATAGAAAAGTTGATGTAGAAATATGGGGTCAAACATAGAGTGACAACCACTTATCATCCCCAGGCGAATGGACAAGTAGAAAGCACAAACAAGGTACTGGAAAATATCTTGACAAATACAGTAGCAAGCCATCGTCGGGATTCGGCATAGAAACTTCCAGAAGCTTTATGGGCATACAAGACAACATGGCGGAATACAACAGGGTTTTCTCCATTTGAATTAGTTTATGATAAATCCCCCTTGTTTCCGGTGGAATTTGAGATTAGTACACTCAGAACAGCTCTGGAAGTAGGCTTGGATCTATCAGAAGCACAAAAACACCAACTAGAACAGCTGAATGAGTTTGATGAGATTCGAGCGGTGGATGTTCAGAAGACTACTGCTGATACAATGTTCGAAAATGGAACGGTTAGACTAAGTACAATAGATGAGAACTATACCTCATTCTTAGTAAACTGACACCGTCTAAAACAGTACCATCATCCAACCTCTAAAGATGCTTTTGTTAAAAATCTTTTTGCTTTATCTGATTTAATGGTAATTGGAAAAGAGGATACTCTCACTCTGTCCTAATATATATATAAATACATACACACACACACACACACACACACACACACACACACATATATATATATATATAAAGAAAAAGAAAAAAGGAAAAAAAAAAGAAAAAGAAAAAGAAAAAGAAAAAGAAAAAAGACACACACACACACACACACACACACAGATATATATATATATAATACTGTTGCTACTTAGTTTGTTTTTCTTTTGCAGGAATAACAAAGAAATATGGCGAGGAGAAATGCAACAATCAGTGTTGTCATGAAGATATTGCTGTATTCCACTGGTGAGAGGCACTAAGCACTGTTAATCCACTAAGTGTTGTTATTTTACTAAGTGCGGCCATTACTCTGTAATTGCCATTACTCCACAACAGTCGTTACTCCACTGGTGCCGCTACTCCGTAACTGTCGTTACTTCGCCAGTGCCGTTATTCCGCCAGTGCTGTTACTCGCTTCTGCTGTTACTCCCGGTGCTGTTACTCACTGTTGCTGCTATTCACTGTTGCGGTTACTCGCTGTGCTGTTACTCGCTATTGCTACTATTCATTGTTGCTATTACTCCCTGTACTGTTACTTGATGTTGCTGCTACTCCGTAAAAACTTTTGTTGCTACTCCACCACAGGTAGGTCCGCAGGTGTGTCTCCGTCGATTTTATGGATTTAATTAAATATTCCAAAAAGGACATTAAAACGTGTTGTGGATGGTCGTCATTAAGTTCGAGGGGGGGGGGGGGGGAACTGTCATAATGAATGACGACGTACCTCAAAAAAGCATTTATGACACATGATCCTTACCTAACCGAATCTATGATTTCGGTACTCCGTAATCATACTTTTGATGTGTTGGGATGCGTATTTGTACGTGCCGAGTCGTATCAGTCACCCTCTCAACATGCTACATTAAATTTCAGAAATATTCCACAATACTACCTTAACTTGTCATCATTCCCAAACGTACCAGTACTGTTCATCCGATTGTTTCCAAATCAACCATGACGTTATTTTAGTTTCCAATGGTTTGGAGACCTGTCATTCTCCCTTGCCATCCAACTGCAGTCGTCACGCTAATTTCACCTCTGCAACAATGGATGGCCGATCTATTCGCCATGAACCTGAGAGTACAGGGGGGAATTCAGAACAATCGAGAGGTGTGGCAGGTTTTCGAGAACGTAGGCTGGGATGTTTATTTCGATAGATTGAGGGGGTTGAATGAAGAAATGACAACAGATTTTTCATTGAACTTGGGAGAAGGAGGCTCTCGAGTCTATGGAATTGAGATCCTTGTAACATAAGAAATCATCGTGGAAGTCAATGGGCTTCCTCAGGTCGGGTAGCGATGGTTTTCGAGAAGGACCGCCCTTCTAGAATTTCCCAAAGCTTTTCTACAAGCGGGCAAGAGGATTGCACAGAAGGGCCGAGGGTATGACAGGAACTTGCTACCACATCCATGGGGAGGAGTAGCAGAGTTCGTCATCAAATATATGATGTGCAAAGGAAGATACACCACCATATTCAAATACCATCTCCGCATACTAGCTCACCTGCGATTTCCACAGGTGGAAGCTTTTTCAATGAATGTGCCTTATTTTCTACTAAGGAGCCTTCAATTAATGGCACATTTGGCTCAGGGGGCGTGGCAAGTATTGGTAGTGATCACTCACCATGGGTTAGTTCAGCTGTTGATAATGAATGCTATTGGATAAATCCTGATTCCATGGGATCTGTTTAGGGATTCCATAGAGGAACAAATAGTAGTTGTTGTGGCTACCAGGGTAGAAGAACCTGAAACTATGGAGGAGGATGTAGAAGATGAGGACTATATTGACCAGGAGGAGCCAGAAGAAATGGAGATAGAAATAGAATAACTTGAAGATGAGGTGGGTCCCCAAGAGCAAGCCGGAACTGTGGAGTCAATGATAGATGTAGGGACTAATATAGAAAGGACCACTAGTACCACGACCAAGGTTGTCCCACAAGAACCAGTCTCGCCTGTGGATCTAGCAGAGCAAGTTGATAACATGGCAACCACGAAAGAAGACCCACAATAAGCCAACATGGATGAAACGGTCGATATGGCGACCGAAGGCACTCCACAAGGATCTCCTGCCACCTTGGAGCTGATGGAGGAGGAGAATATGATTGAAGAGGAGGTCATGACCACTCTAACTATAGAACCCATGGAAGAGAGAGAACAGAGACAAGAAGGGCCCAAAGTTGAGGAAACTAGGGGACCCATGGAGGAAGAAGCGGGAGAATCATGGCGTGAAGTTGACGCTGAACCACAAGAACCATCATCAACTTCGGGGCCAAATGTTGAGGATTCGTTCCATTTTTCCTTCTTTATTCCAAGAGGAGCGAGGGTAACTCATTCCCCACAACAGAAAGAAGAAGAAGAGTTTGTTGTTCCTTTGGCTCTGAATCTGTCACAAAGGCTACAACCATATGGGGTGAATGCTACACAGGCGGCAGGCACCTCCGAGCCAGAAAGGAGAGAAGAGACAGAGATTCCCGAGGCTGAAGTGTAGAAAATTTTGAATAATATGACACTTATTCACAGAGATTATCCTGATTATACACTATTTGTGGAATCATGCATAATACATAACCTCCTCTACGTTGATCATCAGTTTTGCGAAATTAAGAAACAATCGCATGCGCACATTGAAGCGTCAATCACACATATCAACACAGTATATCACGGGGAAAGCATGTAGCTGAAAACCCCCAACTATCTGTATATTATATTGATTGAGAACATGTAACAATACATAGTACAATACTCCTCACAAGTACTCAGTACTATCTCCACCTGTTACACACAAACTAGCTCAGATCTGAATCAATCACTGGTTCAAATCTCCTCCGCTGCTTGCCTGCCTCCACTGTGCAATCCTGCATGAGAAAAATGATGAATGAAGATCCAAGTTTGAATCCCCTTAGCTTGTACTGTGCAATCCTAATTTTCAATCTCAATCAATGGTTGTGCAAATCTCATGCACAACTATAGTCACAACTGATAGTAGTCTCACCCTTTCACCCACCTCTAACACTTGTCTCCACTGAACTCTCCATGCACTGAGTTAACTGATATATTCTTTAGTTAATTTATGAGTTAATAATTAGTGAATTAATTAATAATTAATTCAAACCACTCATCACTAGTGTATTTGTCAGTTAGACTAAATACAACTAGTTCAACTAAGTTAAACTGAACACAACTCCATCAACTCCTCAATCAACTCCACCAAACACAATCACTTGAGTTCTAATTGAAGTCCATCATGCAATAGCTCAACTAACCCATAGGAAAAGCATATTTCCTTCTGGCAGTTGCATGTGCCACATCTGTAGCTCAAACTGAAGTGCTGCAAGAGGATAAGATAATGTTTATGGTCCAAATATTATTAAGAGCTAATAATATTCGACTGTTCTATATTTAGACTAGCAGTCTAAAAATAGACTCCTCCCATATGTCCAAAAATAGAAGTCCATCTATTTTTACCAACATGACCAATCATCCATAAATAGCATCTTGCAACTCATAGACCATGATCCATATGTCGAAAAATAGACATAGTCTAAAAATAGACTTCGTGCCAAAATAGCATGCGAGACCACTTAGTGAAGGCGACTTCTTTTCACTAATCTCCATCATCTTGTTGCATTTTCAACATGAAGAACTGGGAGGGATCCCAACAAGCACAGTAGCAGGAGCAAATCTCGCTAGGGCATCACCGGTCGCGGTGAGTGCACACGAAGAAGAAATCGTTGTTGGCGAAGAGGAGGGACCAAGCAAAGTGGTCCCGACAAATGAGCCAACAACACAACCTGGTGAGAAGGCCGTGAAGCACGAAGTAATTGAAGGGAGGTAGACAGTGGAGGAAAACCTGATAGTGGGCATAGCAAAAGAGGTTTTGCGAGATTTACCTCCAGCTACCGAAATAGAGGAAGTACTGATTAAGCAGGAATGGATCGAACTGTGTGAACAATGAAGACTTCCAGTCAAGAAGAAGTATCAGTTGCAGTTTAAGGAGACGATGCGGCTCAAAATGGAGGTAAGAAACTAAGAAAGAAGGTGCACAAAATGAAGAAGCAAATAAATAAGTACAAGTGGCAAGTCAAAAAGCCCAAGACCATTGGGGTTGAAGCAGAAACTCAAGTGGATTTGACAGCCACAACCTCTACTGCCACTCAAATAGACCCAGTCGAACGACTGTTCGAAGACTGGAAATATGCCTTAATAGCCGAAATGCAGTATTGGAAATCCACTGTGGCTCAATACAAAAATGAGATTAGAAGGACCGAGGAAAGAGCCTCCACAACCATCTTTGGATATGTGGAGCATATGGATGTTATGAGACTAAGGCATGCAAAGCAACAGCTCAAGACAGAGCAGCTGGAAAAGCAAGTGGCAGAATTGAAGGCCGACAAGGAGCAAATGTGTAGTCTTGTGCAAGAGGTTATGGTATGTTGTCCCCCTGATTATTGTTATTCTTTATTTTTGCATGAACGTTTCCTTTTATTTTGCATGGAAAGCATCAGAAACCAGTCAACTATGAAATAGAAGACATAGTACAATTCCTCCGAATCTTGAGGAGTCATGACGTGCCGACTCAACATCTGATGTGTGAGTTTTACCTACACAGGTATCTACTATGTCTGGACATATATTTTAACCCGGTTCCATATGTAGGGGACATTCATTTAAGGGCCCTCACCTCTTATGCTCTTAATCAGATTCACTGGCAGAAGGCTTGTAACACTTTTGAATCCAATCAAGTTACAAAGCCCTTTATAGTAAGGGGAGAGCATGAGAGGTTAGTCACAATGTTCAATAAGCATAACACCTTCTTGGGAATGGGGGAGAACAGAGATAGAATGGTAGGGACACAAAGATGGTATCTTGATCTTTGTGTTAAGCAACTCACCACATTTCAAAAAGAGGCCCTTGATTGTTGTCAGAGAAGGTGGATGATGTCACCTACTGCTGTCCGGAACATGGAACCTTTTGGGGCACCAAATTTTGCACGTGTACTTGCCAGAGTGCCTAGATATGTGGCATGTGTGCAGACATGTGGGGCTCGGTGGATGGGAATCCGGTTTCAGTTTCCTGTTCTTTGGTTGCCTACCGAAACTTAAACTCTAGCTTATGATGTTCCAAGGGATTGGTGGAAGCAAGTTCTCCTTTCGAATGGGTTTAAAGTTTCAGGAATAGAGATGGCCTCAGAATATGATCTCCTCGGGCCTCATGAGACTCATAGTTTGCAAAACCTAGGCTTGAAGAGGTGGCAGACTGCATGAGGACATGCAAAAGGCTAGTTGGGGGGAGATGGGTCATCTTTCCATCCATTTCCACTATCATTTTTGACCTTTTTGTACTCATTTACCTATGATGTTATGTTAAATCTACAAGGTAAACACCCCTTACTTGTCCAATCGAAATAATTTAATTAATGAAGTAATTTCATGGAGTCCTATCTATTTGCGGTACTAAAACACCTGTTTGACGAAAACTTGGAGAACAGGAACCCTCGTTTCAGCACTTCACAACAGATCTGGTAACGACCAGCCATTAGGAGGTCGTGCAGCTGGAGTCACGATCCCCCTGGAACTATTTTTGGACCTATTTTCCATCTCAGACATCTGGTTATGGTGCCGTTCCAATTGATGTACATTTTGAAGAAGCGGTTACCATGTTTCAAGGAGCTCTGTTAATCTCCCTCGCTGTGTATAAAATGCAGATTGTTCCTGTGAATGGGGGTTCTCCCATTTCTATTGTAATCATTTGCTACAGATTAATAAAATACCATTTATTTTGCTGCTCCAATCTTTTTCGTGATTAACACAGCCCTGATCAGAGAGCTTGGCCTGCACTTCTGATCAGGTGTTGCATCTTTGTGTGTGTGCTATTTAGTAGTTAAGCTTGTTGTTACAGTTCTTTCTTGTTTATGAATATTCCTAAATTTTTGTAATTAGTTTAATCTTACAACCATGTTTTGAATCTTAACCCATGAACCCTTGGTCAGAACAGATTATGCGTTTGCTCCTGAATATACTTTGCGCGTTTACTAGAAAGGATATGCACCCAGATTGATAAGTTAATGTCGGAATAGGGTGAACAAATCGTTCATACCTGGACACCAACAATAGGTTGGTTGAAACTAGTTGTTATGGAACATATTTATGCCTTTAGCAAATACCTTGAATTTTTGTACAAGCTATTCAAGTTATTATCTTCTCTTTTGTACTTTGTTCTATATCAGTGTTGATTTCTCCTATCTTTGCGGTTGTAAGTTAGGAACAATTATGGTGGTTACATTGGAAATTTGATTACACTTAGCCCTAACCTTCTAGACGGTCAAGTTAGAAGTAGGTTTGGAGGAATTCTAGTGTCGCTTGTACACTCATCCCACACTTACTCTCCTTTAGTCCTTCCTTTGTTTTGCTACTTTTGTCTCACATCTTGCTTTTAAATTTAGTTCTAGATTTGATTTGTTCTTTTGATTGTGTTTCATGGCTTTGCTAGTTATTTTCTTTCGTGTTTTGTTTAATAAGAATCTGCATGAAATATGTTCCTTTTGGCCTCAAGAGCACAATGTAGCACAACTTTAAAAGGGGAATTTCAATGACGAGAAACTCTTGGCTAATCAGTCTCCCTCTTCTTTCTTTCGACCTACATGTCTTTTATGGTCAATGATGTCTCAATGGAAAATATGATCCATTCAAAAAGGAAAACTTAGAGTAGAACTATGACACCTATATCTATTCTAGGGTCCTCTTTCCTAACTTTGTCTTGTAATTAAATTGTGTTTTTATATTTATGATCCAATCAAGTAGAGAAGAGAAAGGGGAAAATATATAGTGAGCATGTCAATATCAGAGGTATATACTCCTGTATTTCAAGGAACAACCTCTCTTGCTCTCAATAAGTTAGAATCCCTCTTCCAACTTGGTAAATAAATAAGTTCCTAAGCACTTTAAAATAAGTAAATAAATAAAGGGTGAAAGAAGAGAAAGGTTGTGCAGAGAGGTGAAGCAAGTAACTTCACCAGGGTAATAAACATGCCTATTGGCAACAAAGAGATACTTGTGTTCCTATAGTGACTCCATCGGGGTAATGAACACGCTTGCTAGAAGTGGAGCAACACCAAAGATGAAAACTAAGAATCTGACCATCTTAATCTCGCAACTATATTACCCTTCTCCTGAATCCAAACAATTACGATACAACAATATTTTTGAGTGTGTTTAACGGAGAAAGGAAATAGAGGGGACTACATCTATAATCGGGTTAAGTGGAAAAACTAGAGTAATCGACACAATGAATTAATATGTCCGGAGAGACTAGACCTTGAAAATAAAGTTAGACCAAATTTGAGAAGCTAGACTTCTACCAGTGTCTCGCCAAGTGTTGTCACTGCAACAAACACCCTTCGAAATTTTTCCTACACTTGAATTTTGGAGCCTACTAAGGATATTACGATCTGTCATCCCATGTGAATCATATTCACTTCATGATCAATTAATGTTTTTCAAATTGCTCAAGTCTTCTTCTCTAATTCAAGTGTTAAAGTCACTTACTCACATATGCTCAATCCACGATGAATTCATGAAGGCACTCCTTTATATGCAAGCTTAGATAGGAATTGCACAACTCTTGAAGGTAAGGCTTGCAAAATCACTATTGACAGTGATTGCAAAGTCCATAAGAAAAATGCACCATGCAATCTACGCCGATAGTCAGTTCACAATATCACTTGAAAATCCCTTTCAGTTTGGTTGCAGTTATATTACTATTCTAGTGGCTTTTCTCAACTGTCACTTTTGTGCACCTTTATTTTTGAAAGTGTCGGTTTCGATTTCCTTAGCCTTTAAAAGTTTCATTTTTAGTTTTTATTACTATTGCAAGTGTCATATTTTGGTTAGGGAAGTGTCACATCTAGTTAAAGGGAGTCATTTGTACATTCTTGAAGGGATTTTTTGATGCATTCTCTTGCACTAATATGTTCTATCTATCATAGAGACATGCATTAGACACATTCCCCAAGTCATGAGCATTGTTTCATTAGTGTCATCACTTGTATCTTAAGTGTCACACTTGGAGGTAAGTGTTGTACTATTGTCATTTTGATGGGGACATGTTGATTTTGGGTGGTAAATGCTTCATTGTTGAGTGGTTGATCATCTATGAGTGTGTGATCATGTTCAAGTCATGTTCTGGTTCGATCTCTTAGCTCTTTGGTTCCACATTTTGTCATTTGAAGATGATCCTTCCCCATTCAACCTATCTCTAGTCCACCTCCTTGAACTACACATTATGCATTCTTAAGCCTCAACGAGCCTATCCTATCTCTTCGAATTTCACAACGCACAGTCATTATCTCCAAGGACTACGCATTGCATAGTCATAGTGCTCAATCAACCTCCTACCCTTAGAAATTGCGCTTTCCTCTCTAGTCAGTGCCCAGTCAATCCCTTTCTATGCATTGTGTAGTTTTAGTCAGGAGTATGGCCTATCTATCTCACTAAGTTTCCCAATTTCACTGTCATTTGCCTCCCGATATTGCGCACTCTGTAATCAAAATGAGTAAGCCCTTACTGTCTACCTTCTTGACTTGCTCAATTTTGAAATCCTCAATCATTGGCCTCCCTAAACTACGCATTTCACAATCACAATGTGCAAGCCTTCCTCACTAGTTCACTAATTTTCCCAACTGCATAGTCTTATGCCTTCCTGTCTCCCAGAACTACGCACAACATAGTTTCAGTAAGTACACATTCATTGCTATCTCCTTAACTCCCTCAACTGTGTAGTCTTCCTTCTCAAACCCCTGATATTGTGCATTGTGGAGTCATAGTCATCAAATATTCACTCATGCCTCCTATAACTATGAATTTCACAATCCCTAAGCCTCCTCCTCAGCCCTGTTAGGTTCCTATACCAATAGGTGTCATCTTTCATGATTGACATTAAAGAGCTCTAATATGTTCATACCTTTGGCTGGTTGCTAAGGTTTTCCATATTCCTAAGAAATCAAAAAGTCAAAAAATGTAAAGAGGGTATGCCCTAAAAGAAAGATCAAAGGGCAAGAAAAAATGAAATGGTCAAAATAAAAAATGAAACAAATGAACCCCAAACAAAGGACCATGAAAGTGTGCAAGTCCAAAAAGCCACTACTGTTCTATTTTTGCAAAGATTTGATGGTATGCAACTTTTGATTCATGCCACCATTGATGAATGGCCAAATAGCTTAATCTTGGTTAGTTCATGTTTGAATTTACTTGTCTTAGAGATAGAGAAATAATACCTGTCCAAACTATTCAATCTTGGCAGGTGAATAGATAGGTAGAGAAGCAAAGGAGCTCAACTGCTAAAACTGAGCCCTTGGAAGAAATAAGGTCACACTTAGATAGGATTGCAATAAAAGAAGAGAAGATTGTTGTGGGTTTCTAGTCCAAGTGCACCCATAGAAAAGAAGAAAAAATGTTAGATACAATAGGCTAGGTAGGCAGTTTTGGTGTTGCAGAAACCTGCTTATGGTTAATTTGGTTTCTCACAGATATTTATCTGATATCATAAGTACCATGGTAGTTGTTTGGTTACAGATCAAGTGAGGCATGACTAAATTCCCTTCACACTTCTCCCAAAATCAGTTACTAACTTCCCCCAAGGATATTGCGATCTGCTCAATGCTCCTAAATCACTCCATTACATGAAAAAGCCTGAGTAAAACTCTATTTTTACTTAAAAGCAAAGAAATCACATTTCTTGTGTAGAACCCTTTTTCACTCCTTAAGCCTAAGTTTTAAATCTATAGCTTAGCACTTGCTTTCATTCATAAAGTTCATATTAACTATGTACTTATTTATATAAATCCCTATGCTATACCCCTCCGTATTGTATTTATAATAAAAACCCCACTTATTAATATTTCCCATCCTGGGTTATATAAACCATATTCACTATGTTTAGGGAATAATGAATCCATTTGGGATTTATTAATAACCTATTGCGCTCCCGAGAACATTAAAAACTTTGATTTATTTGATTGGGTCCCGCGCCCTAACCCTCCGCTAGCTCCATTGACTGCCAGCCATCAGATCTGGGTCCGCCCATCCAACGGCCCACATCTATATCATGACCCCCTCCGCCGTTATACTTTACTGCTGTACCAAGGACACATGGCACCCTCCTACATTGCTCGCTGCCCCTCCACCCAAAACCGCCTTAGCCCAAAAGCGGTGCGGGCCAATACCGCTTACCGCCTTCTGTTGACTCCGCCTGCTGACGTCACCGCCACGTCACCCTACTACTCGACAAACCATTCCGTCATGCTGACGTCACACAATCGAAAAGCGCCAAAAAATCCTCGTAAAGTCAAATTTTGATTAAAAAGTCCCGAAATGTCGTTTTCGCTCATTTTGTATTCGTTCTTCCGCGAAAACTGGTGCATGTAGACCATGTCCAAAGCAGCTGCTCGATCATACAGTCTGCCACCCAGCCAAACAAAGTCCATAGTCCTATTCTCCAGCTTGTCCTGCAACCTGCAAACTGCACAGTTTGTCTTTAAAGACAGGTATTTACCTTAATTCTATTTCCAAACCCTGTGGATTTCAGTTTTCTCTGCAAATTTTCCAAAGGAGCCAAATTCGAGTTGAATTCACCATACTTCTTCAAATAAACACACCAGAATTTCCATTCTGCCCATTTTTCCCACAAAAACTTGACCTCCAGCTTAAAAACCCAGAGAATTGAACAATGGAAGCTCCAGTGGCCCTGAACATTGCTCCCCTCAATCCACCTCACAAAGAGTTGGAGTGGTTGCCCTTGGCTGATAGAGATTTTCAAATTCAAGACTTAATTGGTGACAAAAACCACCTTCAGGCATTTTGTGAAATTAGGAACAGTCACTGAAGTAATTCTGATCTCTATGGGATATGGGAATCCAACCTGCCCATGTACTACCTCCCCTCAGTCATTGTATTCCCTGATATTATCCACCTATGCTGTGCCAATTATGAACCTACCCAGAGAGCAGTTATGACTCCCACTGGAACTGTCCTCTTTTATATAACTCCTGAGTCCATAAATGAGATGTTACACTTCAAACCCACTCAGCCTCTGGCTCCTCTTTCTATGGGTTTCTTGCTTGAGTAGGGGCCTAAACTGCCCAGTTCAGAGATAACCCGTATTGTCAAACATTTATGAGACTAGATTGCCAGCCCAAAGAGCCACCTCCCTATGTCCATGCCTGATTCAATGAAGCTGGAAAATTCATTATTGATATGATATCCTATATCCTGGGATTTAAGACAAGTGAGTATATTGATGAGACCACATTAGTTTTGTTTTCCATATTTACTCCAGGACAGCCCCCTGCTGTCAAATATAACTATGCTACATTCATTGCCAACAAGATCCATGACCAATTCTTGAATCTAGACAGAGAAGGAGTCTTCAAGTACTCATCCTATATATATCATTTGTTCTTATACTATCAAACAAACAAATTTTAGTTTCCTATCAGAAAATTGGATTCCAAAGGAGAGAGAAGGTCTGTGATATTTTGGACCTCAGTCTTCCACCATGTTTCTGACTCTCCTTACACCTACTGTGAATTCATTGACCTTTTTATACATCCGGTCTCTTCTCTACTAATGAGAACTCCTCCTCCTAGACTCTTTGGTGACATGCAAAAGATTTTATAGCTCTCCAAAAACTACAGAATAGGTGACTGGTGCTTTTACCAGAATCACACCGAGATCAGAATATATGGCTGTGAGCTGTGCCCTTATAAGCTGCTCAAATATGTGCCTATGACACTGTTTCCACTGGAGTATTTTAGGCAAATTATCAACTCACTTTCACAGTGCAAAGAAAAAGGCCCAACTAAGAATAAGAAACCAGTTAGGCCCCTTTATTGTTAACAAGAAGGAAGCCTGGGCAGATGCTGATAAGATATTGGGGGAAGAACTTAAACTCAAGAAAGGTTTCTGGTGGGTACCTTATGACCCAAATGGCTTTATAAGTGATAGGAGAGTAAAATACAGGCTATCAGCCTATAAACATTCTAGGCTTCCTGAAATAGAGCAATTTTCCAATCAGGATGAGTGGATAGAAGGTACATTGATAGAGCAACTTACTCTGCAAGAAGTGATGGAACAAGCAATGAAAAATCTTGAAAAGACTCTTGACCTGGACTCTTTTGGATAGGTATTTTTCAAGCTGCCCCAGCAGACCGGAGTGGGCACATACTCTGCTAGAACTTCACAACGACCTCTACAGGAAACCAGTGCACCAGGTACAGGGTCATCAAAGGGCAAGGAAGTAGCAGGCACAAAACAACAAGCAATGACAGATCAGTAAACAACATCAAAGGAACAGGACCAAGGGCAAATTCCCCCTTCCCAAACCAAAGCACCAGAGATACCAGCTTTACATACTCCTGTAAATGAGGAAAAAGGCAAGAAGAGATACAGGGAAGAAGGCACACCTATGAGTGGACCAATAGAGCAACCAGGGGCAAAAAGGCAAAGACTTAATCCTCTATCTAAAGAGGAAATCATTGAAGAAACAATAGAAAGTCTAGGAGGTGAGACGACAACCAGCCCACAGACATCCCCGTGATAGAAACATCCACCATCTGTCGCATGCAAGACATAGAAAGGCAACATAGTGTGGAAGTTTCATCCACAAGGCTGCAAAGCAAGCAAGGTTCTGATATCAAAAGAATATTCACGGACATAAAGGCTCAGAATGAGCCACTAAGGCTGCAACTTTATAATCAATTTCTCAAAATGACCCCCACCAACCATAAATGGTTAATATCTTCATATGACATTAAAGAAGGTAAAATAATCTTGAGACACTTTAAGCCTAAAGTGAAACACCCATAGTCAGCAGCTGACTACATCAGGACAAATCTGGAGGTCCTTGCCAAAGACATTCATCTAATGGACCAGATTGAGTTGCACAAACAAACTGGAGAGATGGTCTACTCTACATTGGCAGATAAGGCAATGTTGGCTCATAAATTGCAAAACTCATTAAACAACACTTCTGCCCAACTAGATTTGGAGAAGGCATCTTCTTTAGCCAAGGGCAATAGGATAAAGTCCTTGAAATATATTATTATTGAACTGGGACATGATCCCAAGGATGCCAAGGGAATAAAAACATTGATTAAGAAGAAGGAAGAGGACATTGCTGCCCTCAGAAAACAACTGAAGATGCCTACTAATATGCATCCACAAACTTCAGAGATTGTACAACAGAAGTCAGAGGAGAACATGATGGACCTGCTTATGAGGATGAATCAAAGATTAAGTGAGACAGAGCAGGCATTGGAGAAAGTATTACAAGAAAAGCAGGGAGAGTCGACCTCCCAGCCACCAGAAATAGCTCCAACAGTTACAACCGCTCCTCCTACAGGTATAACAACAGTGCCTCCCACTGTCCCGGCATCAACAACAGAAATCACCATAGGTACACCAGCAACAACAACAGGCAACAGTATTGGCATGACCACAGAGGAGTTAATAAAGGCCATGGAGGAATTAAATCTGCAAGTGTCAGAGTTGAAAGAGGCCAAAGAGAAATTGGAAAAGTTAGAAATAAGCTATGATAAATCCAAAATGACTATAGCAGAAAAGACACGGGAGGTGAAGGAATTAGAGAACAAAGTGAAAGCATTGGAAAAGGACCTCTCTTTAGATAAGCCTCTAGGAGAAATCAAAGGCATTTTGTGGGCTAACATCAGTCAATCCATTTGTAATGTGTAGAGATCTATTCATGTTATATATGAGAAGATTGAATTGATAGCAGTAGCCCAAGTGGAAATTCAAAAGGCCAAAACTTTATTAGGACATATGCTCGAACAGGCTAACATGTTAATACACTTTTTGAACACTAAAACCAGTGAAGAACTAGCAACACTGAACATTAGAGACAGGACAGGCACCATTCTAACCATCAAAAGAGTTCTGACCATGAGAACCCTGATGCAAAATTTGGAGAGGAGGTGCCAGGACATGTAGGTGGAAATTGATTCCTTTATAGAAAGATTTGCAGTTTTGCATGAAAAGGGCTTGCCAAGTCTGTTGGGGAGTAATCAATGCCTATTAAGACAAGTTGAGTACACACACAAGATGAATAAACATGCTGTTGATCAAATAAATGCATCATCCAATACCTCAGGAGAGAAGTCCGTTCCATCTGGCCAAACCCTCTACAACAACTTGGAAAATCTATTTTATATTGAGCATGAAGTGAAACATCTTTTCACAGTCCAGCCTAATTCTTCAGGTACACAGACGCTGATGAGACTTTGAGAAAGCTGCAAAGACATAAGTTACCAGAGGAGCATTGGTGGCAAGATATGTTAGGAATCCTATGAACCTATCTTTGGTATCTTTGGAGAGTTGAAATTTTGGCACCATTTATTATAAGCTGGTGAACAGAATCAAAGAACAGGCATGTAAATCAAAGCATGTCTCATCAGAATTGAAGACACCTGAGAAAGCCAGGGCAGCAGCGCGGAATATCAACAGAAGATAGTTGCAGACCGACTCACAGAGCCTAAAGTCAGCATATCTCACCAAATTAAGCAACCAACACAACAACATTTACTTCTTCATTTATTTCTTCACTATTTTCAAGAGTACTTGTCTCTGTTTCTTGTAAAAACAATAACTCATCAATAGATATTATCTTCCTCAGATATTTTGTAATGTTTTTGCATAAATACCTCCCCATTCCAAGTATTGGGCTTGGTGATGTTTTTCTTAGACTGCGCTGTAACTTTGAAATTTTTTGGAATACAAAAGCTATTGGAATCCATTGTTGTTGGGCTCTCTGAATGTGGAATTAATAGCAGAGGACTTGTTATAGAATTCTTGAATCATCTTATGGATCAATAAGTCCCTCTTACTTGTGTTTTCAGTTTCTGTGTTTACTACATCATATATGTTTCATGATCTGAATAATAGAGAAAAAGAATAACTCATAATTTGCGTGTTTGCACTCTGTGTTCAATCTCTGTTGTTATTAATGTTTTCTTTAGAATTAGCATAAACAGGAATTCTTAACTGCTCCTGTTTTCCCTGGTTCTTTCATCTTGAATATTAACTAAGGAATTCTTAACTGCTCCTTAGAAATAATCATCCACCTTCCCTCTGTCTACATGATGAAGGATTCTTAATTGCCCTTCATCCACTGACTCCATTCCATCTGATTCCAGCTTATACATGTTTCATAATTGATTACCTTGCTCTGTAGTACCATCCTCTGTTAAAGAAACCACATGCAACAGTTCATCCTCATAGACTCCATTAGCCCAAGGGACTGAACTTCTCAGACTTACACCCCTATTCTATTGAATATCACCATCCAAAACTCAAAACCAAACCCTTGTACTTCATAACTAGCCTAACATACTTAAAATCAAAACTAAATTATAAAGAGAGAGCCCTCTCTGGATACAGATTGGCTAGAATCTATGTCTAAAAGATTGGTCTGTGGTTACCTCGGCCGTATTCGCTTCTCTTACAACTTTTCGGGAACAACCTAAGTGATAACAGGCCCAATACCTTGTTCCAGATTAGTTAGTGCATTGCATGGAGAATCATATAGGCTAGGAGTTTTCTGAACTGATGTCATCTTGTCATGAGTAAATTCCATCTACAGGTTCTATATCTTAAGATGAAATGATTATGTTCAAGGAGGATGAAAAGGAGATCATACAAGAAGACACTTGTGAAGCTGGAACCATGAAGAAGTCATCAAGCAAGAAGATGAAGCGACACAAGATCACAACAAAAGATTAAAAATCAAGATCACATAAAGACTCCGTATCAATCGACATATTGAAGGATGAAGATGAAGCACATGCAGGATTAGTCATGAAGATATCAATAAAGAAACAAGAGAGAAGCTTGAAATTGACACATCATCATGAAGATCCAAGTCATGGTTTGTACAAGTTTCATCAAAATGTCATATGTTTCAATGGGTCTTGCCACATTATGTGGATTTTAATTGTGTATTTCCAAAAATGACAAAATGCAAATGTGTGGAAGTCTAAGAGTCATATTTGGAATATGAAAAGTCACATGTAGACCAAAACATCACTAGGAAAAGTCAAAGAGTCTTATGGAAGATCAAAAGTCACTAAGGAAGTCCAAGAGTCATGAGGGTAAATCAAGAGTAATGGGATATGAAAGGTCGTTCCTCTTGTGAGCTAGGATTGGATTTTCTATCTTGGCATAGGAGAGAAGATCATTGTTTGGAGAAATAAGAAGTGACTTAATGTTCCATTACTGGAGCTAGCATCTCACCATTGTAACTATGTAATTGGATCTTTCACCTAATAATCAAAATCTCACTGAGCCAACACATTTTCATGCATTTATCATGAATATTGTAAGACCATTCTTTGGATGTTTGCGGTATGTGTTATGTTCATATGTACTAAAGAAATCCAACTACTTCATTGGATTTATTTAGTAATGATTATTTCCCTATGTGAACTACTTTGCTATATAGCTAACGAATCTTTATTTGTTCTCATGTGCCTCTTTTAAGATAATACTATTAATTTCCTTCTATTGACTCACTCTTACTGCCCTCTCGTTGAAACCTCCTTTTACACATTGCAATTGGTGTTTCACAGTGCAAGTTACTTTCTGATTTCAAAGGTTATGTGCATAATCTCTTATGTTATTCATTACAACTAAGGAAAACCTTTGAATTATGGTGGTTAGGTCGATACTTGGGATGGGGATCCTACTCCAAATGGTTTGAGCTATAATTTGGACTTCACATCAGGGATACCCCCTTGGTTGACAGATTTCTAACACCATCAATAGAAGCTCAACTATGCTATCATTGTCGTCTTCTCCCTTAAGCACTATACATTGTGCAGTTTCAGTCAACAAGCTCATCAACCTTTTTTATTGCACTTGATAACTTGACTTGACCCTGAAGGGCCCCTCCTTATAACATATTGCACATTTCTAGTGAGCAATGGTACCTTCCTCAATCACTACTGAGCTCAACTGTGTAATACCCAACAAGCCTTTCCTCCTTAGCTCTCACACAAACCCATCACAATCAAATTCTTCCATGAGAAAGTAGGGGTAGAATATATGATTTCCAGACTAACCTTTCTTTTTCTTAAGTGAAATTCATTGGAAGGCATACCACCTCAACATGGCAAGGTGATGCTCAAGGAATATGTCAAGGAGAAAAAGCAAATAACCACTTGTAGAGAATAAGCACAAAGAATAACCATGAAGACATGAAGCGACTTTCAGGAGAAGCCACAACACCCTCCAAATTTTGGCCTGTATCCAAAATTTGGAGCCTACTTTAACCATGTGAGCTGTCACTTCTAGTGATAAAATATATTCCATGCTTGTCCTCTAAGTTTCCTAGTCCTTTTGTGAAGAAAAACAAAGTGTCGTCTTTTACTAAGGGAAGTATCACACTTTGTGTAAGGGAGGTATAATGCATTTTTAAGAGGAAACTTTAGTAGTAACAAGTCCTATATATCATAGAGACATGAACTATACTCATTTCCAGAGTTTTATGCACTATTTTGTTGGTGTCGGCACTTGTGTCAAAAAGTGTATCTTAAGTGTCACACTTGGAGTTAAGTGTAATTTTGCTGTCATTTCAATGATTCATATTAATTTTTGGTATTGAATCATTCATTTTTGTGTCATCGATCATTTATGAGTGTGTGATCATGTTTAAGTCGTGCTCTGGTTTCACCTCTGCTTCAGTGATCCCACACTTAGTTGAATTATGAAAGTTCCCATCCTGACCAACCCTACTTCACTCTGCCTCCATGAACTACGTGTTGCACAAGTTCAAGCCTCAGTCAATATCCCCTACCTCTTGGAACCGTGCAATGTGTGATCACTGCCTCTAAGGAATGCACATTGTGCAGTCATAATGCTCTCTTGTTGCCTCTTTTCCTCATAATTTTGCAATCTTACCTCCCAGTCAGCCTCCCACTATGCATTATGCAATCACAGTCATAAGTCACTCAACCATGCCTCCTAGAACCATGTATTGTGCAATCCCAAAGACCCTCCTTTGTCCTGCACTTATTCCTGGATCCTATCAGTGAATTGCATGAAGTAGGCTAGACCACGGGATTTCAGGACTAATATCGTCTTCTCATGAGTGGATTTCAATTGCAGGGACTATATATTGACATGACAAGACAATGTTTGAGGAGGATTCCAAGGAGATTATGCAAGAAGCCATTGCAAAGATAAAGATGAACATCAAGAAATAAGATGAAGGTGTTAGCACAAAATCTCACCCTGACAGGCTGCTGATGAGGTAGACCTTGAGTAACTGTTTCAAACAAACTTTTGGCTAAGGCTTAGCCTCCTCAACTTGAGAGGGCTCTCTCAATAAGTTAAAGATTTTGATAGTGGATTAGATGGCTAACTCTATGAAACAAATGAAGAAATGTGAATGGTTGAAACATAGTTAGTAAATATCCATTGGGTTTATGGAGTCAAAATGTTTTAGTATGACAATAATGTTAGCTTTACATGGAAGTCAGGGCATCTAGAATTCAACATATGGAGAATACATCAAAAGTGTAAAGCAAAACACAATCCACAAATGTATGAAGGAAGTTAGAGCATAACCAATGAACTCTAAGTAGTCATACATTCATGCTACTATAAGTAGTGAAAAGAGGATAACCATAAGACATTATGAACATTGAATTCCTTCTGAATCTTGAGAAGTAAAGCCAAATACTGTATTACTTTAAACAGAGTCTTACACAAAGCACAATATGAGAGTTCTTTACAAAAATTCCAACCTTTGATACCTTAGATTTTCTCCCATAAATAGAGTTCATTACATGACTTATATTCCTTCCTCTAGCATGAGGGGAATTCAAATTCTTCCTAATTTGACACTTATTGACACTTAAAACCAACTATTTAATATAACTGATTGTTAACTGGAAATTCTAAAGATCTAAAACAATTAGGAATGTAACTCCTCATTATGTTGGTAGTAGCATTGATTACAACACAAACTCATTCCCTAACAAGTGGCCTTCTTCAGTTTGGCTTTGGTGGTGGCTTTAAACCCCCTGTTGTCCCTTGATGCCCTATCCTTTGACTATTCCTAGATATTAGGAAGTTGTTCCTGTTTTTCTTCTTTTGGTCTCCAAAAAAGATCTTTGAAATTTATTATCCCTGTTGTTCCTCTTAATTACATAAAATGCATTGGATTAGATTGTTTTCCATAAGCTGTAGACCTTGCTCCTACACACTTGGTAAGGCAAAAAATCCTTTGATACTGCCTGAAGCATCATGAACAGTTCTTGCTATGAAATAATGACCATTTTCAATCATAAAGTTTGGAGTTCATAAATGTCTTTCTTTTCCTTGTTTTTCCCTTGATTGATGTTTAAACCCTGTAAGTAATCCTTTGCTGAAGCCCATCTTCAAAAAGAGTTCCTTTTTCTTCTCAAAATTGGCTCACAAAATCATGAGGTGCAACTACAGTAGTTTCGTAGCACGCTACGAAACTGTTGTGCATTAGGTATCACCTATAGTAGTTTCGTAGCGTGCTACGAAACTGCTGTGTGATTTCAAAAACACAGTTTTATGCCAAAATTTGACTTCCTTGAGATTTCTTTCTTTTTAAATGGCTTTTTCATATACCATGGGGTTGCTCAAAACTGAATAAATGGATACCATTCTTCAAAGTAAACTTCAAAAAGGTGATCCACATCAAAATTTTAGGATTAGCCTTACTTGCTATGTAGTTTTCCTTTGTTGAGGATGTCCTTCAAGCTGGTTCAACTGTATCTTCAGATCTTCGATTTGCCTCTTCATAATTCAGATTCCAACTCTCAATTTTGCATTGACCTTTCTGATGTATCTTGCTTCTTTTATTGCAGGAATCGTCCAAGTGAAATACTGAGCATGACAGCTAACTACTTCAGGTATCGAAATTGTTTTATCTTCCCACAGAGCCTCCATTTTGTTAAAATTGGCTTCCTTCATTGTATGTTTCCTTGAAGTTTTTCTAAATTTGGCAATCTCAAGATTGGAAAGCTTTAGTTTCTTTTTTAACTCTTCAAAACTACATTCCTCTTGTTGAGTAATAACTGCCTTACCTCTGTCATCTTTGTGTAGTTGTGATGATGTTTTTGATGGAACCACAGGTCCTTCATGTAATTTTGCTACCTCTCCTGTCTCACTTGCTTTTGGATGTGCCTCTTGTATCCCTTTTGAATGCCTTGTCACGAGCCTTCTTGGCTTAAAAACAAATTCAGAAACTTGATCATCAAATTTGAGCTTCTTAGAAGTTTTGGATTTTCTGGTTTTTCCTTTACTTGCTTCAATTAAGTCTGCTTGGACCAGAGGAGATTCTTCAATGTCAATAGCTTGAAGCAAATCATTCAAACTTCCTTTTGAAGCTGGGCTCCCATCATCGATCATTGCCTTACCCTTTTCTCTAGCTAGTTGGCTCCTGGTTACTCTTCGTTGGACCGTTTTACCTGTGAATTTCTCTTGTACACCTTCTTTGATATGAACCTTCTTTTTTTGTGACTGTTGAGGGGTATCTTGAGCTATTAGTGGTCTCATAGGCTCCTTCACCTACTTTCTGGCTTTCAATTTCACAAATATTCTTGATCTTGTTTCCTCCCGATAACTTACTGCTGGTGAAGAAATCCCCGTAGCCTTAGGGCTGAGACCAGTTTCAGTTCTGAAGCCAAACATAAACAAGAAAATGGACCACTCCCTATCTATTTTCTAGAGCTCATGTAAAACAATCAATTTGACTAAGCCATGATGGAATAACGAGGTCTCATAGGCTTCCTTCTTCAACTGAACCTTGTCAGACATTTTGCCTAGGCTACGAAACAGATAGAAAGGCAAATCCAGAGATATCTTTCCAGTGAAATGAAGCAGAAGTTTGAAGTGATAGGAATACACCTTATGATATCCCCCCTCACAAGTAAAGTATCTCTATATGCAGGTAAGCAAATTAGCATATGAATCATTCACAAAGCTCCTGGACACTGACTTCTTTAGGTTTGAATTAACGAACTCTAGCTTCAAAAATTCCTTGCAAGGAGTCATATCAAACTTGAAGTTTTAAAACCACATCTCCTGTCCCCTTGGAATTTCAGTGATTGCGGATATAAACTCTGGAGAGATTGGTAATTCAAGCACTTCAACCTTCGAATTTAATCCTGTGAAATTGAAAGCAAACTCTTTGGTAACTTGCATGTGGCCTCCTTGATTTTTTTCACAAAATCTCCAATAGCCACCTGTTTGAAAGCTTGTTCAACTTCATGGTTCCTCAAGAGAACATCTAAACCTTTAGGCTCATTCCATAGACATCTGCTTGACCTATGATCCTTCTTCTCTGTAGACATCTCCATGCAATTCCTGCAAAATGAAAATTGAAAGAGCTTGCACCGTCTTAATCTTGATCACTGCCTCGCTTGAAATGGAAAGGGGAGCTGCCTCACTTGGAATTTAAATAATTTTGATCAAATGTCTATCAATTTGCTTCTCATGCATGAAAACAAACATGATCATAACTGAAAACACTTGGACCATTTTTTTGAAATTTGAAACTCATGTGTACCAAGACACCTAACGAATCGAATGATGAAAATGAGCACTTGCATGTGATAGGAATGGTGCACGAACTGACAGTTGATGATGTAAGATTAATGGATTCTGATGGATTGGACATCTAGGTGAGGTTTGGCATGAATCTGCACGAATCTCTGATTTCGTAGCATAGCTAGTGCAAATTCTGGGTTTTGCGCTACGAAAACTCCTAGGCAGTTTCGTAGCACATGAAATCCTTGAGAAAGTTTGACACATGGAAATTTATGTGTGATGTGGGACCAGTGATAGCTAAAACTAGAGTGTTGACCCTATTTGACAATGCCAGCAAAACTCCCTTCTAGGTCCTAGTTTCTAAAACAAACCATGGAAAGACTAGACCAAGACTCATACCAATCCTTTGGAATCAAACTAATGTTCAAAATTTAGAAATTTTTTCTTAAGTGATAACAGAAGGGATACTAGGTTGCAACAAAAGGTGGAAGATCAAGATAACAACGAAGACTCCATTTTATCAAGCCTTTTGGAGAATGAAGATAAGTTCCATGTCCTCATTTCCAAGTTATGGCTTGTACAAGTGTCATCACAATGTCATGTGTCAATGGGTCTTTCCACATGATGTGGAATGTAATGATGTATTTAAAAAATGACAAAATGAAAATGTGTGGAAGTCAAATAGTCACATGTGGAATATGAAAATTCACACGTGGACCCAAGAGTCAATAGAAGTTCAAAGGTCACTTAGGAGTCCAAGACTCATGAGAGTAGCTCAAGAGTCTAGGGGATAAGAAAGGTCATTCCTCTTGTTATAAATACACCCTCATAACTCAAGCAAAGGGATTTTTGAGGCTTAGTATTTGGTGATCTAGCCTTGGATTCTCTAGCTTGGCATTGGAGAGAAGATCATTCTTTTGGAGAAGCAAGAAGTGAATTAATGTTCCACTATTGGAGCTAGTGTCTCACCATTGTAATTGTGTACTTGGATCTTTCACTTAATAATTAGCAGCTCGTTGAGCCAACACACTTTCATGCATGTATCATGAATATTTTAATACTATTCTTTAGATGTTTGTGGTATATGTTATGTTCATATGTACTAAATAAATTGAACTACTTCATTGGCTTTGGTGCTTATCTTGTTGGATGCGTGTTGTATGTGCTTTAATGATCGTTGTGTCTATGTGAACTATTTCACTAAATAATTGACGAATATTTCCTTGTTCTTGTGTGCCTCTCTTAAGATAATACTATTATTTTTATTTCAGAGGCTCACTCTTTAGTTCCCTCTCGTGAAAACCTCCTTTTACACATTGCAATTGTTGTTTCACGGTGTTAACTTACTTGATGATTTCAAAGGTTATGTGCATACTCTCTTATGTTATTCATTGTATCCAAGGAAAACTTTAGAGTTATGGTGGTTGGATCAATACTTTGGATGGGGCTGCTACTCCAAACTATGTGAGGTTTAGTTGGGCTTTCACATCAGGGAGACCCCCTTAGTGGATGGATTTCCAACACTGTCAACACATTGATACCAGAAGAATCATCCATTAGAAATAATCATTGATGAAGTGAATGAAAGAATAGGAACCAGAAGAAGTCAATTAATACACATGCCATAACAAGAACATCTTGCACTCTTATCCATAGTTGATTTGAGTAGCTTTGAAGAAGCCAACCATGATGAATATTGCATCAAATCCATGGAATAAGAACTAGATCAAATAAAAAATAATAAAACATGGGAATTGGTTCAAGACCTAGGGAAAAAATGTCATTAGCATAAAATGGGTCTTCATGAACAAGTTCAATGAAGATGGAAAATTGACTAGGAAGACAACAACATTGGAGTATAAAGGATGGGCACAGGTTGAAGGAATAGACTTCGAAGAAACATTTTCCCCTATTGCCAGGATGGAAGCTATCATAATGTTTTTGGAATATGCTTGCTAAAAAAGGATCAAGGTGTACCAGACGGACATCAAATAAGTTTTTCTAAATGGTGAATTGGAAGAAGAAGTCTACATAGAGCATCTCGAAGGATTTTTGCTTACAGATAAGAAATGATACATGTGAAAGTTGAAGAAATCATTGTACAATCTCTATCAATCCCCTAGAGTCTGGTATGCATGTCTTGAAAAGTACTTGTAGCAATAAGTATTTAAAAGAGGAAGGGATGATAACAACCTATACATAAAGTTTGAACAAGATAGTTTGACTCTCATTGAGGTATACATGGATGATTTCATCTTTGGAAGTGATGATGCCAGGCTAAGTAAAAAGTTTTCCAATGATATGCAAAGTGAGTTTGAGATATCATTACATTGTGAGTTGACTTTATTTTTGGAACTTCAAATATCTTTGGAGGATGATGGAATATCCATCTGTAAAACCAAGTACATCAAATAAATTTTGAATAGGTTCCAAACAGAATATTATAAACTAGTGCACACTCCCATTGTGACTGGTTTTAAGTTAAGCAAGGATGATATATCTAAGGAAGGAGATCAAAGGTTGGATAGATCGATGATTGACAACCTATTAATGACGTGAAAACTTCAAGCCTAGATGTGATGCAGGAAGTTGGACAAGTAACACATTTCCAAGCATCACCAAAAAAATCACATATTGTTACAGTGAAAATGATCTTTTGATACCTCAAAGGAACAACATATTTTGAACTATGGTATCTGACAGGAAATGATCTAACTATCACAACTTATACATACGTAGATTGGGCAGGTAATGTTGATGACCATGAAAGCACCAATAGAGCATCCTTCTATTTGGGTGATTGTCTCATATCATGGTTGAGAAAGAAGAAGTCTTTAGTCTCTTTATCCACATTAGAAGCATAATATATCACAACAACTGCATGTTGTACTCAAGTTATATGGATGAAGCAAACTCTGCAAGATCTCCAAGTGAAATTTGATGAACTAATTCTAATGTTCTTTGACAACGCCAACACCATAAGTCACTCCAAGAATCATATCATGCACTCAAAGAGAACATATCTCTATTAAATATCACCTTATTTGGGAGTAGGTTGAATAAATTAATAACAAGGTAGAATACATTGGTACAAGGGAACAAATAGCTGAAATCTTCAACAAAACTCTACC
Source organism: Pinus taeda (assembly GCA_000404065.3). NCBI lineage: Eukaryota > Viridiplantae > Streptophyta > Pinopsida > Pinales > Pinaceae > Pinus > Pinus taeda. The sequence continues at coordinate 81,683 of APFE030279204.1, forward strand.
TCGAGATTCATTTGAATATCTTTGGGAGAAGCTTAGGATTCTACCAAGTTCACATTGATATGTATTTCATCTAACCAAGTAGACAGGGGGAGAAAGGCATGTTGCAGGAAAAGAGTGGCAAAAATCTTGTCAGGGAGAGTCACCCTTTTCCATTGATGTCAAAGAGGGATAGAAATCAGGAAAAGCATATCAAAGACATGAATTCATGGGGAGCATGTGTGTTTCCATCAATAAAAAAGGGGAAAAGTGTTGAAATTTTGTTGTCATTGATGCCAACCCAAGCAACAACTAGAAGAAGCCTCACTTTTGATGACAAAAATAATGAGGAAGATCAGGGTATTTGGGGTCATGATCACCTTCATTTTATGGTCCTCTTCATGCCAATTCTATCAATAGGCACCTCAAAATTCCTCATGATTGAGGAAATACGCCTCTTTAAATATTGGAGCCCATTAAGTGGCCATAAACCCAATGGTGATGCTACAAACTCTCCAAGAAAATTTAAATTAAATTGGTATATCCTAATCAAAGTCAAAAATAGGAATTTATTAAGGATTAATTGGCCCCAAACTTAGCTCCTAAAGTTAAATTAAAATTATTTCCTATCTCCTAAAATTGGCCTCAAGGGAAACTTATTTTTGACCCCAAAGTTAAATTCAAAAATCAAATTTGAAATTAAATTTTCCCTCCAAAAGTTGAGGTTGTCATCCCTCCTAAAGGCCTCCACATCTAATATAAATAGGTCACTCAGTTAGCCCTTCAAAAGATCATCAACCTGTGTGCATAAGGAAGGTTATCTTTGCAGCCTTGTGGAGTAACACCATATCTGAAGAAGAGGAAAGTCTGAAGCATTAATGTTGGTTTATCTTTTACAAGTTTTGGTTTTGGGTATTTGTTGGGCTACTATTCACTGTCTGCCATTCACCCTTCATCAAGATCTAGTTCAATACAAGTTTGCAGAATTTTCTAAAGTCGTGGCGTGGATAGATGATAAAGGATTGTTAACCCTGTGGTAGGGAATTGTTTTGGCACATTTGATGCAATTTTTTATGGAAGTGGTGACAATATTGAGGCTAATCTAATTTTCATTTCTGAGGCCATTTGACCCTCTGATCCAGACAACTCTGAAGTTCACATTCACTTCGGATCAAACCACTCGTTGGCATCTTTGCAACCTTTTCTGGGAATTTTGGGGCTTTACTCGATGAAGTTTCAAGTTATGGTTCATATTTGTATCAAATTACCTAGGATTTGGATTTAAATCATATCAAGGGACATATTCAACCCTTTAAAGGACATATATTACATAATTGTTTAAGTTAATTTCAATGGCTGCTGAGGTCACTTTCAGCCTGCCAAAAACTCACATTAAACTTGTGATCTCCTTAGAAATAAAACTATGTTCTTTCTTTTTAACTTGATCATATAGTATGAGCATGTGGGTGAACTCTAAATATTGCTAACAAGGTGAATTTATGAGGCAATTTATGACATGTGAATTGAAAAAAATGAGCCCTGATTAATGACCATTTACTCAACATTATTGCCACTTTAATGCTATCTATAACAAAATCTATGAAGATTTTTTTGTGGTTTGATTGTAATCATATATTTGTGGAAATTCGTGACTGATGATTTCTCAATCTAAATATCCTTTTTCAAGTTCATTTGTACTTGATCAAGAGAAATTGATCTCATGGTTTACTATAATAGAGAAGTATTCAAACTTAAACCCTTATGAGGTCTATTTTCATGGCCAACATGACATCTTAAGGCACAAATTTGAGCCCTAACAAAAGAGACAATAATTCGATTGAGTTATAAATTGATTCACCTCTACTACAATACATATAGCTTGTTGTGATTAACTTGACAGTATGGACAGAGTTAGAAAAATATTTCTCTGCCTATGATCTAAGGAACTATTTGGATTTCTACGTGTGGAGAAAAATTCTATCATTATCTAGGACATTGAGTAGTATGTAGGTATATAGAGATAGAATTTAATCATTCAAGACAAATTTGAGAGGGATTTCAAGTCAGTGTTTTAGGAGCAGTGAAAATTGAACCAGAGGTACAACTTAGTTGAAGATATCGGTGGAACTTTTTTAGAGACTCCAAGAAGCTAGAAAATCCGAAGAAATTTACATGTACAACAGTGGCAGAGGCCTAAATGTACATATATTTCTTATTATGTGAATTTCAATTGAATTGTTACTTAGAAGAATTTATGAAGATTCTATTTAAGCTTGAGGGTCACATTGGAAGGAAGAATTGGTTGAATTTTCTTGTAAGTGGGCCATTATCCTTGGTATGAGAGCCCACAATTATTTATCTATTTATCATTATATTCAGTTTGGTTGGGTGGTGCAAGGAAAGAGAGTGAAGTATCCTTCAGGTTGGATCCTTAAAATACTTTAGGGTGGCAGGGTGGTGTTAGGGAAAGTTGGAGCATCCTATCACTTGTAGCTGATAAAACTAGGGCATTGGAGCGCCCTTCCAGTTGAAGCCGATAAACTAGGGTGTTGGAGCATCCTTTCAAGGGATGGAGCTTCCTGATAAATTGAATGCTTTTCTAAAGTACTAGGAAGTTGGATCTTCCTATTCAGTTGGAGCTAAGAAATTTGTACTCATAAATTATATTTGAAAAGTGTTCGGCGTTTTTTCTCTTAGAAGGGTTTTCACCTAAAAATTTCGTATGTATTATTCTTGTGATGTGTTGATTATTCTTGCTTGAATTTCTTCTAATGCTTTGAAAATTAACAAAATAACTAATTGTAAGTGAAATACTTATTCACCCTCATCTCAGTACTTCCAACAGTGAGATGGTTCTCTTAGGGTGTTGAAAAGGCCCAACATTTGAGGCAAGCTGAGGATAGAATCCCGGTAGAAAAACCGTTGAGGTGAAAAGTAGAGGAAGGGGATGAGTTCCACTTCACCAAGGAAGCATGCAAATCAAAACTAAAACAACACAAGGGAACTAAAAAATCTCCCCGGGGAGAGAAAGGCAGAGCCTAGTAACGAGCAAGAGATAGTGAAAATCCACAATGACAACCATAGAAATACCTTAGGCCAAGCCAGTGGAGCGAACCAAATACTCATCATATTGAATCAAAAAATGTGAAATGAAATTGTGTGCTCTTAATAATCAATGTTACTCGTATAGGATGAAACCATTATATTTAATGAAATATTCCCACCTCTTCACATGGATGAAGAACACCATTAGGCCTAGCCAAATTGAGGCATTCAATGGCCGAGGATGGTGGAACAAAACCCATGCAAATATTTGAGTGTGTTGAGAGATTTTGACCAGTAATGGAAACACAGAGGACGTGATTGTCATTATGAAGGCTGTGTCAATATCCATAGGAAATGAGGATGATGGAATGGTCAAATTAAATGTCACGGGGAGAGATAGTACCACACCCACTATCGGAAAATTTAACTATGTTCGATCTTCAATAATGTACTTAAGTAATCATGTAATGTACTTGTCAAAATAATAAATAAAATAATTATTATTATTATTATTATGACTTATTAAAACACAGGTTTCATGCTTGGGTCACCATGTTTTAGGTCAAATTCCCCATTGAGGACTTCTAGGATTTATTCTGAGTCTAGATAGTTATTATACATTCAAAGAGATGCTTCTTTGGCTTTTGAATCATGTAAAAAGGTTAAGTATTGAGTCAAATATGAATTATGTAACCTCCACACCATGTTGGCTTAAGAGAAGATCAAGCTGGCCTAAGGAACCTATTTGACCCCACAAGAAGCCTATAAAAGGAAGATCATATAATTCATTTGGAGTATCATTCATACAAAAGATCAAATTCTCTTGTCGCTGGGAAAAAGTGTGAAATTCTCTTGTAGTTGGGAAGAAGTGAGAAGTTGTCTTGTAGCTGGGAAAATGTGCAAAGTCTATTGCCGGGGAGCCGAAGTGAATGCAAGTTTGGGGAAGTCTAAGGAAAAATAAAAAAATAAAAATTTTGGTGCCTCTCTCTTTATGTTTCGCGTCCTGGATTGGAAGATAGAAGTCTTCCAAGTTTCACTATTTCTGGAAGTTGTCAACTGCCATAAGCTGCTGCCTAGTCGATGTTGCTGGGAAGAGGTAAAAATTCTGGGAGGTTGACTTGGTGCGGAAGGAAGGTCTGGTGTTGGTCTAGGGTGAAGAGTCTGAAATAATACTATTGAAAGGAAGAATTATCTTGACTTGGTTTTCCCCTCGAGGGGGGTTTTGCCTTGGCATGTGACTACATTTGGAGTCTATTATTTCATGTGTTGCTGCTTTTGGTAATTGCTTGATGAACTAAAGAAATAAGATATAAAGAATCATAATAATAAGAAACATCAAAAGAAATTATAAATATCAAGGAAATATTTTTCCCTTTCTAATTTTCTAACATGGTATCAGAGCTTTGGTCAAGAAGGAATAAGAAGGTAATCTCAAGCACTTGATCCATTCAAAGGGACTATCTCAGGGAAGGAGTCTATTGCATTCAAGGAAAATGTATAACTCAATCAAGGGTGAGAAAAAAATTTAAGGAGCCTCTAACTTCAGGTCCTTGAAGAAGAGGATTGACCTAATCCTCGAAAAGAACAAGGTACTAGACTTGGTAAGAGGAAATGTAAAGAAACCTACAGAGGAATCCAGTGATGCTGACAAAATCAGGGAATTAAAATTGGTGGCCATGACTCTTATGGTAGAAGGGATAAAGGAAAATCTTGTCCCATCCATAGCTAACATCGATCATGCTCAGGAAATGTATGAAGTCTTGTCGAAGTTGTTTACTATTAAGAATATTGGTCAAGTAGCAAGTTTGAAGAATGAGCTAAGGACTATGAAGATGACTAAAGAAGATACTGTGGAAACCTTCTTTGTGAAGATAGATAGAATCAAGTATGATATCTTGGCCATTGATGATATCGTTCCAGAAAAAAGGATCTGTGATCACTAATCTATTACGATTTCCACCCTCTTGGGGTGCATTTGCTGTAGGCCTCAGCAGTTGGAAGGTAGCTCCCACCTTTGAAGAATTATGGACCACCTATAGTTAAGAAGAACTAAGGATCTCAATGGTTACCAGTCCTAAAGGAGTATCAAATGCTTACATTTCTCATCATAAAGGAAAGAGAAGGGACCAAGGAAGAAAGTTGACATGCCTAAGATAGAGTGCTATCAATGACATAAGAAAGGTCACTTCAAAAGTGGCTATCTCAACAATCCAAAGAATAAGAAGAGAGGAAGGGATCAAGCCAACTTTGTTGAGGAAGGAGACTCAAAGAACGTCAGGCACAAAGAACCTGATATTAAGGACTTGCACTACTATGTCCTTTGCCTGTAGCTTTATATATATTGTTTTATATGTTTTAAATTTATAGGTTTTTAACATATTTTGGAAAATATATTTTTGTATTATTTTTATAAGTTTGTAGGTATCCCTCAAGCTTTGGAGGGAGCCCCCAACAACTCCCAAAGATAAGTATTTCATGTCTTTTTAGTTTTGGGTTCACGTATTCATTTATTTTTTATTATATTAAATACTAATCACCTTTCTGCGTCTATTGTCTTGATTAGGGAAAATATCTGCAAGAAGGAGGATCTCTCAAAACAAGGTTAGTTAAGAAATAAAGGTACGCTTTAAATACATTGATTCAAAGGATTATTCATTTGAAAATATATTACTAACTTTGTTATGACTAGCTATATTGAATCTTAGTGATTCTAGATTCATCACTTGATAAATATATCCACCCCACTCATATTCTTAACTCATTGTGTAGAACCCTAGTGAGGTTCTCGAAAACCCTAACCGAAGGGTATGCTAATGAGAATGTCTAAAACCCTAAGTTGATTAGGGATATTGTGAAATGTTGTTTAAAGTTTTATTGAGGATGTCATGTTTGGGATTTTGGTATGATAAGGAAAACTTGACTTGTTAGGGTTGAATAATAAGCTTTAAAATCCCGAACCTTTGAAGTTTTGGTAATGTTGGTTTTTCTATGTTTCTACATTGAAACCCTGGACCATTAGGGTTTGGTGGAATGTGTGAGAAATATCCTTATATTGTCTTAGAAATGTTTTCTTTGGTATGGGTGTGTTTGTCTGATCAAAACCTATTGTAATCACGATGGTTATGTGTCTAAATCTTATTGATCATTGTGAAGTTGGGGTTGACTAACACATGATATGAAATATATTTGCATGATGATGAAATCTAAGCATGTATAGATATGTCCTTTTTGGTCGAAACCATAGCTTGGTTTAGGTCAGATGCATTAATGTTGTTGGACATATGATATGCTTATGAATTCTTATGAATTCCTAGATATATGTGTTGACCTAGTTATTAATGGTCATAAGTCTTAGGATGCAGCGGAAATACCTTTATGAGATTCTAGGATGATGATATTTGGAAATCTAGGGTTTTTAGCTAAACCCTAGTGAAGTTAAATTGTATAATATGTGTGATATAAAAATCTAAAATCTATTAAATGATTGTTGAAAATCAAAATATAGGGTTTTGTAGTTAAATCCTAGTAGTAACAGTGTCTAGTGTGAAATGTAACAATCTGAGATCTATGTATTTAATGATTGTTGAAATTGTGAAAAATGGAATTCTAGGGTTTTGGAGTTGAACCTTAGTCAAAGTAAAAATATCTGATAAATGTTGACAATATGATAATTTGATATTTGTGAAAAAATTGTTGAATTTGACTTTGGATTTGATGATTGATCAGAAATCTAGGGTTTGCAACTAACCCTAATGGAAGTTGGTAAGGTTAATGAGTAAGTTGTGATTGACTTTGATTGATTCTTTGTATGCAGAAATATAGGGTTTGTATGAATCCCTAGTGAGAAGTCTAACATAGGAATTTTGAAAGGTTGTTAGATGCCTTGTAGATCTATATTTGTGTCAACTATTTCTAGGTTTTTCTATATGTTGAAGTAAGGCATGTCATACCTTTTAAGAAACATTGAAACCCTAGATGGAATGAACAGTGTTATGAAGTAGTCTAGGATTTATGATAAAGTCCCTAGAAAGATGTTGAAGAGTATATGTCTGTTGTTTGTAATTAAGTTTGGGTATCTGATATGTATAAAGATGAAATGCTTCCATGATTTTGATATGGTTAACATCATGCTTTATATATTTGGTTGTACTTGTTATTTAAGTTATGCAGGTACACAATCTTCAATATGGTGAAGATGCTCATTGATGTGATAAGAATGATGGGGATGATTATAACTTTGATATGGCTGGAAGCCATGAAAGATTCTCTGATGAAAAAAAGAAGAATATGATCTCCTTAAGAAGGCATGAATAGAAGAGAACTTCTTAAGATTAAGAGGGAGTCTGGATAAAGGGATTCTTTCTGGTTGAGAGGGAGGGCATAACTTGATGATAAATGAAGAATGAATTTCAAAGAATATGTTATTGGATGGGAAGTAGGAAGGAAAACATATGATTGAGGAATATTCTATCAAAGATTCATTTGATAGTCCTACTATGGATAGTTAAGAAACAACATCAAGTTGTTTGAAAGACCCCAGAGGTTTGTATTTGATTATGTACATGTGCAAGTATATTATTGATTAGGGTTGTATTTGTATAGGTGAATCTCTCGAAGTTTTTGATAGCATGCTAGTAACCAATCAGGTTGATTGGGAGAGACTGGTCATTCTTGATCTGCTAGATCAAGAGGTATTGAGGATTTGTTAGTGAAGCATTTCCTGGGAAGACATTTGGATGACACTTTCTATTGATGTCTGAGTCCCAAAGTTGGAAAGATGGTGTTGGTTATTGAGCTCTATTTTTGGATACACACCTAGATTTTTAGGCTAATGGTTAGCAAGTTAGCCTGATGGTATGTAGAGGGGATGAAAGCTTGAGTCCATCTTATTTCCACTTAGATAGATTTCCCTGGTCAAGAATCTAGTCCATGGAATTGCAGTGCCTAAATTGTTGAATGACTGATTGGATAGATTTCCATGGTCAGGAATCTACTCCATGGCATTGCAGTGCCTAAATTGTTGAATGATTGATTGGATAGATTTCCATGGTCAGGAATCTACTCCATGGCATTGCAGTGCCTAAATTGTTGAATGTATGATTGGATAGATTTCCATGGTCAAGAATCTAGTCCATGGCGTTGCGGTGCCTAAAAGTTCTTCATGGTTCATAGAGTCTAAGATCTTCCATTGTATTTATACATTATGAATACCTCCCTAGTTAAGAGGGAGTGTTGGAAAATGTAACTATGTTCGGTCTTTAATAATGTACTTGAGTCATAATGTAATGTAATGTACTTGTCAAAAGAATAAATAAAATTATTATTATTATTATTATTATTGTGACTTATTAAAGCATGGGTTTCATGCTTGGGTCACCATGTTTTAGGTAAAAGTCCCCATTGAGGACTTCTAGGATTTATTCTGAGTCTACAAAGTTATTGTACATTCAAAGAGACCCTTCTTGGGCTTTTGAATAATGTAAAAAGGCTAACTATTGAGTCAAATATGAATTACGTAACCTCCACACCATGTTGGTCTAAGAGAAGATCAAGTCGACCCAAGGAACCTATTAAACCCCACAAGAAGCCTTTAAAAGGAAGCTCATCACATTCATTTGGAGTATCATCCATATAAAAATCTGAATTCTCTTGTAGCTAGGAAAAAGTGTGAAATTCTCTTGTATCTGGGAAGAAGTGTGAAGTTGTCTTGTAGCTAGGAAAATGTGCGAAGTCTATTGTGAGGGAGATGAAGTGAATGCGAGTTTGGGGAAGTCTAAGGAAAAAGAAAAAATCAAAATTTTGGTGCCTCTCTCTCTCTGTTTCGTGTTCTAGATTGGGAGATCAAAGTCTCCCAAGTTTCAATGTTGCCGGAAGCTGTCAACTACCATAAGCTACTCCCTAGTTGAAGTTGCTGGAAAGAGGTCGAAATTCTCGGAGACTAACTTGGTGTGGAGGGTGAAGAGTCTTGGTCTAGGGTGAAGAGTCTTGATTGGGTTTTCCCCTCGAGGGGGGTTTTTCCCTAGCATGTGCCTACATTTGGTGTCTATTGTTTTATGTGTTGTTGCTTTTGGTAAGTGTTTGATGAACTAAAGAAAGAAGATATAAAGAATCATAATAATAAGAAACATCATAGGTAATTATCAAGATTAGGAAAATATTTCCGCCTTTCTGATTTTCTAACACTCGTCCCCTTTGATAAGAATTGGGATGGCAACAATTCTCCCCCCCTCCTCCCCCCAACCAAACTTGTCATAGGAGGAAGTGTTATAGCATTAAGCTCAATGTGGAGGTGTAGTTAATCAATAGTCCTTAATACAAATGGGAAAAATTGATATTAAATTAGGGGTCCAATTGTTACAATTATTGGGTACATTGGCCCTTAATTTTTAGGAATTTTTCATGATATTTTGCTTATGAGGAAAAAAAATTGAGCCTAGAGGTATCTAAGGGGCTTTAGAAGCATGAAAAAATTAATCAAAAAGGGACACCTTGGTGTAATTAGACAATTGTACTTACTAGATGATCAAGTATCTAAAGCCTCTTCTCTGGTGGATCTCCAAAAAGTTATCAACAATCATTATAAAGTATTTGGAGAGATGCCTAAGGGTCTTCCACCTACTCGAGATGATGGCAATGCTATTGATTTATAGTTGAGATGCGTATAACCTAATATTAGGCTTTACAAATACATGTATGCACAAAAGTGTGAGATTTAGTGTATGGTTTAAGAAATATTAGAGGTTGGCATCATTTAACCTAGCCAAAGTGCTTTCTCTTCACTAGTGGTGATGGTTCAAAGAAAGGAAGGATACAAATGTATGGGTCTAATATATAGACATGTCAACAAAATGATCATTAAAGATAAGTTTCCTCTTCTTGTAATTGATGAATTATTAGGACTAAAAGGAGTATTTGTTTTTTACCAATTTGGATCTCCATTTTGTATCCATCATATCATAATGAGGTAGGAGGACATCCCAATTTTTTTTAGAACACATTAATGTCGTTATGAGTTATGGTGATGCCAATTGGCCTTATTAATGCACCTTCACCATTTCAAAGCTTAACGAATTCTATTTTGAAAGCCTTACTCAAGAAATTTTTGTTATTATTTTTAGATGATATATTAGTATGCAACAAATATTAGGAAGAACATGTAAAACATGTTGAAATGGTCTAAATTCTATAGAAAGAGTAACAACTATATGAAAATTCTTCCTAGCGTGCCTTTGAGGTTTAAGTAATCAAATATTTGGGTTATGTTGTATATCATTAAGCTATCAAAGTGGACCCTAAGTAAATTAAAGCTATGATGGAATGAACAAGTGCCAAAACCTTGAAGAATCTTAGAATATTCTTAGGATTTTCATTTTGTTATTGCAAGTTTGTCGACATTATGGTAAAATAACAACACCTCTAACACCATGTTAGCACCTAAATCCGCCTTATGCTGAAGGAAGGCAAAATTCAGGGTAACCACAAACCATGCTCAGTCTGGTAGCTAGCCCTACCAGAACAGGAGAGGGCTCTCTCTGAGTCACACTCAGTGAATAAATAAATGAAAAGGCCTGAGATGACTGACAATGAACTATTTATCTTAGGCTAGTAAGTGAATATGGATACAAGAAGTGATTTTTATGAATGACTGTGTTTCTGGGATGGTATGGGACTAATGGACCTCAATGAACAAAGAACTTAATACAAAGGCAAGAATTACTTCATGAGGCAAGATAGGTGGAAAGCCTAGCAATTTAGTTTAAGATAGTGCGGAATGGAGAGATTTATTAAGAGGGTGAAAAGGGCATTGAAAACATGAATCTTTTTCAACATAAGAATGAACATTGAACATGAAATTTTCCCACAGGCAGAGCAATAAAATTGAATTCTACCTTAGCTAACTTAGAAAATTTCATTGGAAATTAATATGAAATGAACTATGAAACATAAAAAGATACATATGAAACATAAGAGACACATTTTCTACACTCACAACCACATGAATCTCATGAAACAGAGCCACTTCCTTTCATTAATCCTCTGTAAAAAATATACAATGCAGAAACAAAGTTTCTTTCCCACAGTCTCCCAGAAGTTACAAGCCAACCAACCCTTTGCAAATAGTTTGCATACAATATATAGAATGTGCCATGAAGAGATAGAATGCCCAAGGGTTTGGGAGTTACTCAAATCATTACAAAATGAAGGTGGAGAACCAAACATCAGCTACAGGTGCAGCGCCACAAACATGACAAATGGCTTGGGTGACCCTTTGCCTTCCTTTGCCACTTGGATAGATTCCCATCTGGAGTGAAAATTCTTTAAAAGCCACCTTTGGTGCCGAAAAATGAAGTGTAGATGAGGGGGCCCACTTATGAAAAGTCGGGAAGCGAAATTTCGCAAAACAGAGGCATTTTGGGCCTTTTTTCCTATATGCGCCGCGCCCTTTTCTATATGCGTCATACCACTTTGAGGCCAGTTTTGAGGCACTTGCAGGAGTCCAAAATGTGCCTAATTGTGCTTTTTTTAAAGCCCGTCCTATCTAATTTCAAACCCAACTGGAACTTTTGAATTTGGAGCTCATTTACCCCTCCAAATATTCATTCTCCCAAGACTGCTTCCTGTGTGTCAAAATAGGGGCAGTGAGGCCATTTTTTGGGCGTTTTTGACCTCCTGGAGAATTAAATCATGCCCAAGTTTCTTGCCCGAGTGCCAGTAGTCGTGATTTTTCCTGCTAAATCCAAAAATGAAAGCCATTTCTTATTTGGAGCTCCCAATCCTACGCGTCGTGCCGGTGGCGCGATGCGTATAGAGAAAAAACCTGTGTTTGTGCCAAAAAATTCACATGTGACCAAAATTGTCCCAATTTCCTGAAATTTGGGCTGGAGATTCTCTAAGAGGCACTATGTTGGGCCACAGAAGCTTCCGCCAAGATTCAAAGCCAATCTTGCTCTTTTGCCTCTTTTGTTGCTCTGCTCAATTTGGCCTTCAAGCTCCTTATTTGGGCCTTTGTGCTCAGGTACCGTGCCCTGTAATGACAAGCCATCCTCCTCAATATGGTTTTGTCGCTGTTGGCCTTCTCCAGCAGTCTCTCCAGGTGTAGATTGACCCGCTCTAACCAAGACTCACGGTCGTTGTTGATCTCTTTCTCCAAGGTAGTGAGCTTGATCCTCCTATGCTGGGCAGCTTGTCGATTCTCACGGATGCTTTGCAGCTCCATGCTTGCCTGCTGGTCCTGAAGATGCTTGTTCCTCTACTCCAGATACTTGATGATCCATCTGGCCCTCTCCATATTGAGTATCAAGTCTTGGATCTCCAAGTCCTCCTCCTGAATGGTCATCCTAAGTTTGGCATTTTCTGCCTCTGCCTCATCATCCTGAATGAGGATGACATCGGTCTCCTGCACACCTGATGGCCCCTCATCATGCACGAGCTTCTTGCCCTTGTCCAGTACCTATGTCGCTGATGCCGGAAGCGAGGTCCCTTCCACCCTAGGTGGAGATAACACTTTCTTTGCTGCTGCAAACAAGTGCCTACTGCCTCTCTGATATGTAACAAAAACTGGCATGTTAGTGGTCTCATGGTGCTCATGCTGATGAGAAGGACCACCCAAATCCTGCTCTGGCTCTGACAATACCTGTGATGTGCTGAAGAAATCATGGGAGATGAAGTGCTCCCAAGCAATTCCCTGCAATCCCAACTCATGATCTAACAAAATCCGAATAAGAGCAAAGTGAAACACACTGTTAAGCTGATGCTGAGGGGTCTTAAACAACAAGAAGGTGTTCATCCTCTCTATGTTCCTGCATATGAAAAATGAGAGGTTCATCATCCTCACCCTGGTGAAGTGCATGAGAAACCGGATGTGATAGGTATACAGTCGAGAGAACCTCCCCTCACAGCTGAAGTATTTCATGATCAATCTCATGAGTGGAGCATACTCATCTTTCAAGTATCTGAAGGGAAAGACACTTGTGAGCTCATTCAAGAATCTGGCCTTGATGTAAGGCTCATAGTGTTTCCTATCCACCTTCTTCTTCTTATGCCACTGTTCTCCAACATTTGGTATACCTGTTGCCACTGATATAGCTTCGGGTGTCAATGTGAAAGTGACCCCGGCCAAGATAGACTGACCTCTATGTAGATGAAGCACAAATAAATGGGCCAACTCATGATGAACTCTGACATTTGCCACCCTTTGAGAAAATTCAAAACATGATAGGTGCTGGAAGCATGACATGGCAAGAGTAAATGCTTGTAACTCGGTGAGGGTAGTTGGTTCATCCCTGACATGTTTGCCACTCTTGTGGTGTCTCCTGGGAGCCTGCTCTTCTGAGGATGAGTCACTCTGTGTCTCCATCTCATACTTAGATGAATGCTGTGATGTCATGACTGCAATGGGGACTATGATTAGGCTACCCTTTTGATGATGGTGTGAGGTTTGGTGCCTTTGTGATATCTGTCACCAAGGGGAACAATGAAACAGGGAGTATTAGGAAGGGAGTGATGAAATGGGGATAGGGGTTATAGGGAAAAATTTGTTAGGGATGTGGGAAGGGTTTGGGGTTTTTGAGAGGGTAGGGTTTGGGGTTTTGTGTTGACCAAATAGTGGAGGGATAGGGGAGAGGGTTTGGTAGTGATTTAGGGCAGGGGTTTTAGGAAAAATGATAGAGGGAGGATGGGAAAATGATAGGTGAGGGGAAAATGGTGGGTGGAATGGGACCTTGGCACTAACAACACGTTTTAACAACCCTAGCCATCAATTTCTTGGTGATTTCTTATGGTTGACTTTATGCATTTTGGTGACATTCAAACATCTCTATAAACACCATATCATTGACAAAATTTTATGAGCAAGTGATGTTATAAGGCCTACCTCTCAATTTGATAGGCTTCGCCGAAATTTGGAAGTGATTGGCACTTGTTTGGGCCCTTGTTTGTATGCGTTGCGCGCGAAGCCCATTGCGCTGCACCCTGGATATGCGCTGCGCCCTTAGAAAAATTGAACTGTGGGCAGGCTGCGTGTGCGCCGCACTCCTGGGTATATGCGTCGCACCCTCTAAAACTGCCTCCAACTCCTTCAAACGCTCACAAATGCACACTCACACCTTTACAATGCTTCTCCAAGGCTTGTAATAGAACAATGCCTTTGGTTTTGATAAAAAATTGTATATATAGCCTTGGAAGAGATGGCTTTAATTTTTTCCTCTTCAAAAACCCATTTTTCTAATGTTATGTTTTGGCACTTTTTCAATGACTTTAAAAGACACTGATTTTCACTTTCCCTCTGAAATTTTAGCTCAAATGATGAAATTTTCGACACTCTTTGCAGGGATTGCACGACAGGACATTTGGCCACGGAAACCATGAATGCATCTGAAAAAATCAACTGGTGACTTTTTTGAAAATTTTGTCATAAATGACACTATTTGACTTTTCTTCAAAACAGAGTTTTGAAGAAGAGTCGAAGTCTATCCACATGATGATGAAGCTCTCTGAACCATAACTGTGTAAGGGCTTCACTCTGGCATGCATGGCTTTACTGGACATGCTCAAAGACCAAATTGATGAATTCCTAGACCTAGACCTCGAAATGACCTTTGTCCTTTAAAGGACTAGACCTTGACTGTCATGGACTTTGATGATTATTGACAAAAGACCTAAGCTAGCAGGAGCCAGACATGAGGGGGAATGACTATCATGACCTTCTCAGTCAGATTATGGCATGCCCCTAGCAGAATGCAGCTGGGAGAATGGAGTGGGACACCTAAACATGAAATGCATAAAGAGTTTTGATCTCTGACGGAGGACTGACCAGACCGACTCTAACATTGGCTCCAATGGGGGATGGTAGCTCCTTGGAGGTGCCAACAACAACAGATCTATAGAAGAGCTAGATAGTGCCTTCGTCCATTGGGCCATGGAGTCATCATTTTGATAAATAACATAGGACTCTGACTCATTTATGAAATTGAAATGACCAAAAAAAACTGACTCAAACTTGACATTGAAATGACTTAAAGGCTAGCTTGAACAACTCTAACGAAACTGAAATAAAATGGTATTTACAGTGATAGTGGAAGCAGTGTTAATAACTTAGAAATGGTACCGCTTGAGTAGTCGACCATTGATCGGCCCTCTTGGACAATCTTCTCCATTTATTTCCTTCAGAAGAAAGGCATTCTGTCGCCGATATGCTGCAATTTTGAAAGGGCCTTTCCAGAGGTTCTCAAACTTACCATGCTTTCCTTTCTCCTCATTCCTTACATCCCACTTCAGCACCACATCATCCACCTGAAATTTATCCACCTTTGCCTTTTTTTCATAAATTTTCTTGATTTTCTCCTGCAATTTGGATGTGTTCTTGAAAACTTCTTCTTTGGTCTACTGCAAGTGGATCATTTGATTCAACCTTCTCTGCATGGGATGTTCTTCA
The DNA here is from genome assembly GCA_000404065.3 of Pinus taeda. Classification (NCBI taxonomy): domain Eukaryota; kingdom Viridiplantae; phylum Streptophyta; class Pinopsida; order Pinales; family Pinaceae; genus Pinus; species Pinus taeda. Next base: position 97,137 of record APFE030279204.1, read on the forward strand.
CTGTCGGCCTCCTAAAGAAGTTTGACCACCGGGGCAGTGAGAGAGGAAGGAAATACTGTATCAACTCCATAAACAAGCTCAAATGGTAACGTACCTATGGATTTCTTCTGACTGACCCGATCAGCCCAAAGCACATTTACCAACCTCTTATGCCAGCTCTTCTTGTTTATTTCCAACAAATTCTTAATTATGTTGACCAATGATTGTTTGAAGATTCCGCCAATCCATTGCCTTGTGGATGATAGGCAGTTGAATGACCCAAAATGATGTGATATTTATGACAAAACTCTACCATCCTTTTTGATTTGAAAGCTGCTGCGTTATTAATGATTAGCTTATTCAGACAACCAAAGCAAGACAATATGTTATTTTCGAGGAATGAAATGATTACCATATTTGTAGCTTGTCTGGTGGGAATCACCTCAATCCATTTTGTGAAGTAATCTGTGCCTGTGAGGATCCATCTATGCTGTCCGGAAGAAGTGGGATGAATTTCACCAATGAAATCCAACCCCCATTGCTGAAAAGGGGCACTCACCTCTATGGGCTTGAGTGGTAGAGGCTGTAACTTCCGCTTCCCTTCGAAAATATGACACTTATGACAGTGCTTGACCATCTTATATACATCAACAAACAATGTTGGCCAATATTACCCTGCTCTCAAAATTTTGTTTGTTGTTGACTTCCAAAAAAGGTGACCACCACAGTCTCCTTGGTGGCAGTCCTCCATGACTTGCTTTGCTTCCTTTTCCCCCAAACAATTTAACAAAATGCCACTGGGATCTTTCCAATACAATGCTGAATTAAGAATGCAAAACTTGGAAGCCTTCAACTTGAGTGTTCTCGCTTTGTTTCTAGTCATGCCTGGCAGTGGCGACAAATTTTTGAGCACATATATGATATCTGAATACAATGGAGAAAGAGAAAACATTTCAGATACCTGAATTGGCGATTCTTCATCGTTCTCATCAGACATAGCAGTGATCATATTTATGTCCAAGGCATGCAAGTTTGATTCAGCCATTAGTTTTGCCAATCCCTGTCCTTTCACCAGCTTTGTAGGCTTTATTTACACATCATATTCCAGCAAGGCTGCAATCCACTTGCCTCTTCTTCCTTCCAGATCGGTTTGCACTAAAACATCTTTTACAGCAACATTAGGAACATAGGCTAGAATATGAGAATGTAGAATATACACCCGGAAATCTTTCAATGCCTTCACAAGTGCAAGGGCTTGCTTCTCAATGATGTTGTACTTAAAGTTGTGTCTCTTATAGCTCTACTGAAAAATGCAATGGGTCTTTCATGATCATCTCTCTTCTGCAATAATACCGCTGCCATAGTATGCTTTGAAGCAAATGAAAACAATATGAAATCCTAAGTGTAGTCCGGGCTGACTAGAACTGGAGCTGAGGAAAGAGCCAATTTGACCAAATTGAAAGATTTTACAGCCTCTTCCATCCATTTCACTTGGCTGTCCTTCTTAAGCATGTTTTTCTTCTCTCTTAGATGCTCAGCAAGATTGGGTACAAAGCGGCATAGGAAGTTCATCTTACCATTGAATGATTTTTGTATCTCCTTTTTATTCTGGGGCAGATCGATTTGCTGAATTGCTTGCACACGTGCCAGGTCAATATGGATGCCATCCTTTGAGATAATGTGCCCAAGTAGTTTGCCTTCTTCCATGGCAAACAAACTCTTCTTTGGATTCAGCGACAAGCCATATTTTCTGCACTTTAGGAAGACGGTCTTAAGATGGTACATGTGCTCTTCATTAGATTTAGAAAACATCGTCAAATCATCCAAATACACCACTAAAAAGACATCCTTCTCATTTGAAAAAGCCAAGTCCATAGCACGCTGAAATGTGGCACCCGCATTCTTCAAACCGAAGGGCATTTTCGCGTAATGAAAGGTTCCCCATGGAGTGGTGAATGTTGTCTTGTCTCGGTCATCCTCATGGACAGAAACTTGGTTATATCTGGAATAACCATCAAGCAGTGACATACGAGATGCTCCCACTACTCGCTGAAGTATATGGTCCATTTGGGGCAGTGGATAGTTGTCCTTCAATGAAACTTTATTGAGATTTCTGAAATCAATGCATAACCGAATCTCACCTGTCTTCTTCCTTACGGGCACCAAGTTGGAGATCCAATCTGAAAATCTGATTGGCACAATGATCCCTGATTTGTACAACCTGTTGATCTCCTTTTCAATAGATGGCAACAACTTTGGATTTAGCCTTCTCAACTTCTGTCTGAATGGTTTTTGATTGGGCTTGATGGGTATAGTGTGTTGAATTATATTGGTGTCATATGTTTTTAAGTCAGAATAGTCTCAAGCAAACACATCTACAAATGAAGACATCAAACTGATATATTTGTCCTTGATCTTTGGCGGCAATGCTTTGGAAAATTTTACCAATTTAGGATTTGCAGCTGTCCCGATATTGACCTCTTCCATACTCTTCTCTGTTGGCTGCAATGTTGGCTTGCAGACTACATCATCTTGATCAAAGAGTTCTTCTAGAGGTATCAAGCCTTTGGGAATAATGTTATTCTTCAGCTGCAACATGTCCATTTCATTGATCTGCATTTCATCTGTACCATTACCTTTTCCATCGTCATTTTCCTCATCAATTGAGGTCTCTTTGAACTTGCCTTTGCTTTGCAGAAAATCATCAATCTCCTCGTCATCTTGGAACACTTGCCAATATCTATGATTGTCTGGAACGGTTGGACGATGCTTGACATGAATTTCGAATTTGTTGCTAGAGTTCATTGGGATTTTCAAACTACTCGCTGCCTTAGCAAGAGCATCAACAATACTATTTTGTATACGAGGCACACATGTCAAGGTGTATTCTGAAAATAATTTTAAAATGTCTAGGACTGCATTACGGTAATCCTGCATCCTGGGATGCTTTGCTTGATATTTTCCTCTGACCTGCTTGATAACCAATTCGGAGTCGCCATATACTGAAATCCTCTTAGCATTCAACTTTCTTAGAATCTTTAGGACAACAATCAGAGCTTCATACTCAGCTTCATTATTTGAACATTCAAAAGCCAACTTGTAAGAGCATACCCGTATGTTACTGGGGACTTTGTTTGGGGCGGAGAAAGGACTGCGTACCCAAATTCCAATTCCAACGCCATCATTTCCCACTGCTCCATCGAAATCCATGGTCCACAAACCTTCTTCATCCTCTTGCAAGTGCTGGAAATCTGTTTGCTGTGCCTTGTCTACTTGGTGTCCATTGCTTTCAGCTGATTGCCCAACGGTGTTCTACTGTTCTTGTTCTTCTTTCTTCAAAACTTCTCTAAAATTTTCTGTTATTTCTGGAATATCATCTGCTTCTACCAACTGACTAACTATATCATTTAAACTATCTGAATACAAAAAAAAAGACTCTAAATCTGTATGTACATAGTTAATAGGATGATTTATTGGTTTCTCCTTGCTTGTGATCATGTACTTCATTTTTTGTTCCCGATACAATTTCCTCATTTGTCCAAATACTAGAATCGTTGCATAGGAGAAATCTAGTTGGAGTGTCCCTTTCAGTTTCGCTACCAAAGACCTGGAAAGAAGCATGCCAAACCTTGGAGGAATGTCTGCTACCACAACATCCATCAAAACATTCTTCATTGGGAGCTGATCCAAACTCATAACCAAGTCTTTGATGAGACCTATACATCTTACTCTGCTGGAATCAAATGAATAGAGATCATGATATTGCTGGGTGATGTCCAGACCAAGCTTATCCATGATTGCCTTGGGCATGAGATTGTGAGAAGCTCCGGAATCGAACATGGCGTTATGTAACACAAAATCATGCAACCTTAAATTGATGTAGAAAGGTGGCACATCACTATCAGGAGACTCACCATTTGATGCTGGCCCAAAAATCATTTCAGGTTGATCATCTTCGACATTCACCATGTCGGACATTGGGTCCAAATTCAACATTCTAGATACTTGTCCTTTATAACTGCTATTCTTCAATATTTCAATCAAGGGGATGGATATCTTCAATTTAGAAATCTCATTCTCTAAATTGAAAGTGGGAATCTTTTCTACCTCTTTGACTGGGATTTCTTTCCTCTCCTTTTCTCTCGATGCAACTTGCTGATGTGATTGTTCTGCTGAAGGTGATTTGCTGCTCTTCGGATCAACCGCATCCTTTCCTTTCCTTTGTGTGGCTGCTGAATCATTCTTTGACGCTTCAACATCCTTCTTTTTCTAAATGGGTCTGACCGGCACATCTTTGTTTCTAAGTGAATATCGCTGCTGTTGGGCGGACAAAGCATTCATGTAGCCTCTTTGGTATTCATCTAATTTCTCCTCCAAGATGGTGTCACTTGCTAGAATGAAATCTACATCTTCGTGTGCAGCTGAATTCTCTGCATACTCCTCCTCTTCAGTGAGATAAGTAGGCAAATCATCAGGAGTAAAGAGGTGATTTTCTTCACCTATTACATCCCCTTCTTCATCTGATTCCAGTCCATGCACAAAATTTTGCTGCAAACGTGTCTGTACTGGTTGTTGTGCAATCGGGTCTTGGGCTCGCTGATCTCTCTGTCTTATTTTATACTGTGGTTGTTGCTGGCCACGGAAGTTAGGATTTCTAACTTGTGGCTTCGGTTTGTCAAGTTTCACTCTTTCAAGCATCTGCTCTACCTTCCGAAGTAGCTGATCTACCCAGGAAGATTCTTCCTTTGTGGTGACCTTCTTCTCTGCTTTTGCTCTAGCTCTCTTGGTCAACAAATTTGCTTCAACGCTGACCGCTATCTTTTGCATGTCTTCCATTGTGGCCGGTTCTATTTCTCTCAGTTGATAAGCCATGTCAGCATCAAAACCATCTGGGAACTTCAACATAGCTAGTCCCACAGGTGGCCTTAGATTATCTGGAATCTCATTATAAACTGCATTGAATCTAGTGCAATAATCTTGGACCGACTCACCAACGTTTCTTTTGATTTGCTCATATTCGGCCAGAATTTGAAGAGGATTCTTCTTCACTTCCTAGCGGTTTAAAAATTGTCTTTGTAGGTCAGCTAGGGTAGCGATACGAGTAGCCAGCAAACCTCTGAACCATTTCCTCACTTCACCTACAAATGTTTGTACAAAGAGTCTCATTGCCACGTTCTCCGCATCGATCTCATGAAGTTCATAGAAATCTGCCATTCTGTCCACATGTTGCTGAGCAGTAATGCCATTGGAGTGCCGTCAAAAAATGGGATTTTGCTTTGGTAATCAGCGGGCATATCATCTAAAACTTGAGGAAAAACAAGAGGTGCAAAACGGTCAGCCATCACTCTTGGTGGATTTGTCCTCGGAGGTGCTGGAGGAGTGTGCACAATTTTTAAGGGGCTAGCAATTGGAGTTTGAAGCTGAGCTACTATGTAGTTATCAATAGAACGGTTAGCCCTTTCCGTCTCCAAGTTTACAAGAAATTGTGGATTGTGGACAGTAGAGTCAACCGCTCTTTCGGACTTGGTTTCGAACAAAGATAATTCAAACTGCTCATCAAACTATAGCTCTTCAATATACTAAAAAATGTCTGGGCATGAATGGGATTTGAGCACGGGCGATATAGAGCTTTCTTGACGATGAATTCTTGAAAGGGTCGGGAATTATATTAGCTCTGGTGTATCTTCTAGAATCCAGCGTGCTATTGAGAAAAATCAAAGGACACAACCAACTTTACTCAGCCTATCAAATCCTAAACTTATCATTCAGAAGCTTAGAATTATTAAGAAATAAGGGGATTGATTTTGTTCCCCAACGGAGTCGCCACTATGTTAGCACCTAAATCTGCCTTAGGCTGAAGGAAGGCAAAATTTAGGGTAACCACAAACCACGCTCAATCTGGTAGCTAGCCCTACCAGAACAGGAGAGGGCTCTCTCTGAGTCACACTCAGTGAATAAATAAATGAAAAGGCCTGAGATGACTTACAGTGAACTATTTATCTTAGGCTAGTAAGTGAATATGGATACAAGAAGTGATTTTTATGAATGACTGTGTTTCTGGGATGGTATGGGACCAATGGACCTCAATGAACAGAGAACTTAATACAAAGGCACGGATTACTTCGTAAGGCAAGATAGGCGGAAAGCCTAGAAATTTAATTTAAGATAGTGCGGAATGGAGAGATTGATTAAGAGGGTGAAAAGGGCATGGACAACATGAATCCTTTTCAACAGAAGAATGAACACTGAACATGAAATTTCCCACAGGCAGAGCAATAAAATTGAATTCTACCTTAGCTAACTTAGAAAATTTCACTGGAAATGAATATGAAATGAACTAGGAAACATAACAAGATACATATGAAACATAAGAGACACATTTGCTACACTCACAACCACATGAATCTCATGAAATAGAGCCACTGCCTTTCATTAATCCTCTGTAAATAATATACAATGTAGAAACATATTTTCTTTCCCACAGTCTCCTAGAAGTTACAAGCCAACCAACCCTTTGCAAATAGTTTGCATACAATATAAAGAATGTGCCATGAAGAGATAAAATGCCCAAGGTTTGGGGAGTTACTCGAATCATTACAAAATGAAGGTGGAGAGCCAAACATCAGCTACAGGTGCAGCGCCACAAACATCACAAATGGATTGGGTGACCCTTTGCCTTCCTTTGCCACTTGGATAGATGCCCATTTGGAGTGAAAATTATTTAAAAGCCACCTTTGGTGCCAAAAAAATGAAGTGTAGATGAGGGGGCCCACTTATGAAAAGTCGGGAAGCGAAATTTCGCGAAATAGAGGCATTTTGGGCCTTTTTTCCTATATGCGTCGCGCCACTTTGAGGCCCGTTTTTAGGCACTTTCAGGAGTCCAAAATGTGCCCAAGTATTCTTGTTGGAAAGCCTATCCTGTATACTTTCTAACCCAAGTGGAATTTGTGAATTTGGAGCTCATTTTCCCCTCCAAATATTCATTCTCCCAAGACTGCTTCCTGTGTGTCAAAATAGGGGCAGTGAGGCCATTTTTTGGGTGTTTTGACCTCCTGGAGACTCAAATCATGCCCAAGTTTCTTGCCCGAGTGCCAGTTGTCATGCTTTTTCCTTCTAAATCCAAAAATGCAAACCATTTCTTATTTGGAGCTCCCAATCCTCTGCGTCGCGTCGGTGGTGCGGTGCATATAGAGAAAAAACCTGTGTTTGTGCCAAAAAATTCACATGTGACCAAAATTGTCCCAAATTTCTTGAAATTTGGGCTAGAGGTTCTCTAAGAGGCACTATGTTGGACCACAAAAGCTTCCGCCAAGATTCGAAGCCAATCTTGCTCTTTTGCCTCTTTTGTTGCTCTGCTCAATTTGGCCTTCAAGCTCCTTATTCGGGCCTTTGCGCTCATGTTCCGTGCCCTGTAATGAGAATCCATCCTCCTCAATATGGTTTTTTCCATGTTGGCCTTCTCGAGTAGTCTCTCTAGGTGTAGATTGACCCACTCTAACCAAGACTCACGGTCGTTGTTGATCTCTTGCTTCAAGGTAGTGAGCTCGATCCTCCTCTGCTGGGTAGCTTGTTGATTCTCATGGATGCTTTGCAACTCCATGATTTCCTGCTGGTCCTGAAGCTGCTTGTTCCTCTGCTCCAGATACTTGATGATCCATTTGGCCCTCTCCTTATTGAGTATCAAGTCTTGGATCTCCGAGTCCTGCTCCTGAATGGTCATCCTAAGTTTGGCATTTTTTGCCTCTGCCTCATCATCCTGAATGAGGATGACATCAGTCTCCTGCACACCTGATGGCCCCTCATCATGCATGGGCTTATTGCCCTTGTCCAGTACTTGTGTCACTGATGCCGGAAGCGAGGCCCCTTCCACCCTGGTTGGAGATAACACTCGCTTTGCTGCTGCAAACAAGTGCCTACTGCCTCTCTGATATGTAACAAAAACTAGCATGGTGGTGGTCTCATGGCGCTCATGCTGATGAGAAGGACCACCCAACTACTGCTCTGCTCTGACAGTACCTGTGATGTGCTGAAGAAATCACTGGAGATGAAGTCCTCCCAAGCAATGCCTTGCAATCCCAACTGATGATCTACCAAAATTCGGATAAGAGCAAAGTGAAACACACCGTTAATTTGCTGCTGAGGGGTCTTATGCAGCATGAAGGTGTTCATCCTCTCTATGTTCTTGCATATGAAAAATGGGAGGTTCATCATCCTCACCCTAGTGAAGTGCATGAGCAACCGGATGTGATAGGCATACAGTCGAGAGAACCTCCCCTCACAGCTGAAGTATTTCATGATCAATCTTATGAGTGGAGCATACTCACCTTTCAAGTATCTGAAGGGAAAGACTCTTGTGAGCTCATTCAAGAATTTAGCCTTGATGTAAGGCTCATAGTTTTGCCTATCCACCTTCTTCTTTTTATGCGACTGTTTTCCAACATTTGGTATACGTGTTGCCACTGATATAGCTTCGGGTGTCAATGTGAAAGTGACCCCAGCCAAGATAGACTGACCTCTATGTAGATGAAGCGCAAATAAACGGGCCAATTCATGATGAACTCTAACATTTGCCACCCTTTGAGAAAATTCAAAACATGATAGGTGCTGGAAGCATGACATGGCAAGAGGACATGCTTGTAACTCGGTGAGGGTAGTGGGTTCATCCCTGACATGTTTGCCACTCTTGTGGTGTCTCCTGGGAGCCTTCTCTTCTAAGGATGAGTCACTCTGTGTCTCCATCTCATACTCAGATGAATGCTGTGATGTCATGATTACAATGGGGACTGTGATTAGGTTTCCCTTTTGATGATGTTGTGAGGCTGGGTGCCTTTGTGATATCTGTCACCAAGGGGAACAATGAAACAAGGAGTATTAGGAAGGGAGTGATGAAATGGGGATAGGGGTTATAGGGAGAAATTTGTTAGGGATGTGGGAGGAGTTTGGGGTTTTTGAGAGGGTAGGGTTTGGGATTTTGTGTTGACCAAATAGTGGAGGGATATGGGAGAGGGTTTGGTAGTGATTTAGGGTAGGGGTTTTAGGAAAAATGATAGAGGGAGGATGGGAAAATGATAGGTGAGGGGAAAATGGTGGGTGGAATGAGACCTTGGCACTAACAACACATTTTAACAACCCTAGCCATCAATTTCTTGGTGATTTCTTATGGTTGACTTTATGCATTTTGGTGACATTCAAACATCTCTATAAACACCATATCATTGACAAAATTTGCTGAGCAAGTGATGTTATAAGGCCTACCTCTCAATTTGATAGGCTTCACTGAAATTTGGAAGTGATTGGCACTTGTTTGGGCCCTTGTCAGTATGCGCCACGCACAAAGCCCAGTGCGCCGCGCCCTTAGAAAATTGAGCTGTGGTCAGGCTGCGTGTGCGCTGCGCCCTCTGTGTGCGCCGCGCTCCTGGGTATATGCGCCGCGTCCTCTAAAACCGCCTCCAACTCCTTCAAACGCTCACAAATGCACACTCACACCTTTACAACGCTTCTCCAAGGCTTGTAATATCACAATGCCTTTGGTTTTGATAAAAGTTTTTATATATAGCCTTGGAAGAGATGGGTTTAATTTTTTCCTCTTCAAAAACCCATTTTTCTAATGTTATGTTTTGGCACTTTTTCAATGACTTTAAAACACACTGATTTTCACTTTCCCTTTGAAATTTTAGCTCAAATGATGAAATTTTCGGCACTCTTTGCAGGGATTGCACGACAGGACATTAGGCCACGGAAACCATGATTGCATCTGAAAAAATCAACTGGCGACTTTTTTGAAAATTTTGTCATAAATGACACTGTTTGACTTTTCTTCAAAACAGAGTTTTGAAGAAGAGTCGAAGTCTATCCCCATGACGATGAAGCTCTCTGAACCATAAATGTGTAAGGGCCTCACTCTGGCCTGCATGGCTTTACTAGACATGTTCAAAGACCAAATTGATGAATTCCTAGACCTAGACCTCGAAATGACCTTTGTCCTTTAAAGGACCAGACCTTGACTGTCATGGACTTTGATGATTATTGACAAAAGACCTAAGCCAACAGGAGCTAGACATGAGGGGGAATGACTATCATGACCTTCTCCATCAGATTATGGCATGCCCCTAGAGGAATGCAACTGGGAGAATGGAGCGGGACACCTAAACATGAAATGCATAAAGAGTTTTGATCTCTGACGGAAGACTGACCAGACCGACTCTAACACACCATTTTTAAAAAAGGGAGGAATTTTATTGAACTCAAGAAGTGGCCAAATTTTTACAAAAAATTAAGAAATTCCATATGTACAACTCCTATCCTAGCCATGCATGACTTCAAAAAAATATTTATTGAGTGTGATGCCTTAAGACATAGTAGCATTCTCTAAAATTTTCTTCAAACTAATCTGAAGTTACCTATGAGATATCCATCCCCAACTGAGGTAATAATGCTTTCCACCAAAGAAATGCACTTCCTTTTAACATGAATGAACCTATCTTAGGCTTCATTTTTTAGGTGTATTCCCTCAAGGTGAAGCACATGACCATGTTTTATATCCATGCCTCTATTTTTATCCATCCATGGATCGCCAAATTCCAAAAAAATTATGTTTTCCAAATCTCGACGCACATAATTTTTTGTTTGGTTTTGGGATCCTTAATTTTGTACAACGAGTCCATTTTCTTATTCTAAATGAGTTATTAATGCCTTTGACATGTGCTAGAATTATATCATTAAGTTCAAAAGTTATTCGACAATAATTTATTTATGTGTTGTAGTGTTTTTCCCATCATTAAGTGGGGTGAGAAAAGTTGGATGTTGTGGTAGCGCCATGTTGTGCCCTCTAACATCCATTCTCCTTTCTGTTAAATTTTGAAACTATAGTCAAATTCCACTTTGGAAATATCATATGATGAATATAATATTTTCAATAGATTCCTCTTTTAGAGAGGACCAAAATTGACCTAAAGATCACCTTATTTGGACAATCAGAAGTTGGTTTTTGAATTTATTTATTTACTCATTTCTATTGGTTTAGGTCAACTCTAAGCACATGTACAATTGGATAGGTCGACCTCAATATCAAGTGTACCCTCATGAAATCCTAGAAATATAAGGGATATTAAGCTCATTTGGAAACGTCTATCAAACACTTTCTTATCTCTTCTATTTTTTGGTTCACATAGGTATGACGAAGGAAAGCTCATGCAAAGGGTCAGAAAATACAGGGTCGAAGCTCGCACATGTCTAGGGTTTTTAAGCCTCAGAAGTACACTCCTAACTAAGGATTTTCATCCCTAGACACTAGAACAATATGGTCCTGAGAGCATTTGGGAAGTCTTAGATACTCGCACATAATGTCTAAGGGAGCGTTCGAGAGGCTAGGGATTCTGTAGTCCAGATCTATCTTAGACGCTCACATCTAGTTTTCCAGAGAGCATCCAGATTAGTCTCGGATGCCCGAATAGGGTGTCTAAGGGAGCATATGGGAGATTAAGGTTTCTTCATTGCAGTTGGACCCCAGACACCCGCATACAGTTCTCCTTAGAGTGTCCACATCTATCCTAGACCCACTCATCTAGTCCTCGAGAGAGTGTCCAAATATTCCTTAGTCGCTCGCACACAGTATCTTTGCATGCATCTAGGACAAAAATATGAGTTATCAGTATGAAACAATGTTCAACACAATAACAAAAATAACTAACAGTTAACTACAATCAAAGAAAGTGCATTACAATCCTCAGGATCATGATCTTTGAGTATAATTATGTTTAAGGTCATGTTATGGATGTTCTTGTTGTTTTTTTGCACAAATAAAGATATAGATCATTGTACTCTCTTTTTCTAAATAATTTGATGATGATCTAAGAAGAAGAATAATTTCCAGGGGTTTTCCCCATAGTGGGTTTTTCCCTAGTCTCCGACCAATCCTGGTGTCTCTATGTGTGCATGCTTTTCTTCCATTGTTGCTTTATGTTCCATTGCATTTATGATGGTGATATTTTTCTTTCTATGTATTTGCATATGTTGTTGATTAATGATGTAGATCTGAATAATGTAATGATGATTTGGGGTGAAATTAATGCGTTAATGAAGAAATGGAATTATCTAAGCAAAGAACAATGTAACCCTATGAAAAATTAACATGGTATTAGAGATGGGTTGAAAAAAAGTCATGGAGATCACCCCAATGATGAAACCATTGATAGAAGCAAAAAGAGGATGGTGGAGATATAAAAGAATTATAAGGTTTGAAGAAAACCCTAGGCAACTTTATGATTAGGATTTCATGGATTCTACGAGGTTAGAGTTGAAAATAAAACCTTGGTTTATGGAAAAGACATGAGATATAACATGGTCAATGTGAGGAGGCTCAAGCACTTGCGAAAGATTTGATGAAGCCCTAGATGGGATAAGCCCTAGTAGGCATGGTTGGTTGATTAAAGGTAACAACGTTATGTGGACTATAGATGGCGATGGCTAATTCAAGAGGAAAAGGATCACCTCTCATTGAAGATAAGTATTTCTTGACTTATTATGGCTCTTACTTTTGTTTAGACTTATGGATTTGATTATTATGTTTATTGTTTACCTTCTTGCATATATGGATGTTTTTAACTTCCTTAATGAGATGTGATGAGTGAATCCTTCTTACGGATCGTTTGAAATGTAGGATAGATGGCTAGAGTTGGAAAAGATTAAGAGGCACTATATGAAAGGATGTCAAAATGCTTCAAGTTGTCCACGTGTAATAAAAAGGTGCACAGGTATTTGAATACCATAAGGTATGCATGGTATGTTGTATTCCAGTTGTAGCATTGATGTCTAGGTAAGCTCTAGGGTATGACGAGAGTGTCTCTTTCTCTAATGGCTCATACATGCATATGGAAGTGACTTGCATCTATGTTTCCCATGATGAAACGATGCACCTCATGTTGAACTTTTTTATCTTCTTGAATTCTATGAGGCTATCTAATGTTGATGCATTGATATATTTTATGTTTGGCTAACATCTATCTGTTGGATGTCTTGATCCCATAAAGAAGGCTAGCACCTTGTCTCTAGTATATGATACTCTTGATACTTATCAGATTTCACATAGAGGATTAGCTCATTAATTCTTATTGATAATGCTTGTGATAAGCATGATGGAAAGAGAGATTAACGCTCTTGTTGTTTTTGGTAAAGTTTTGTTGAATGACCTAAATTGATCCTATTGATCATGATAAGAATGGTAACCTTGATGTTAAAGGTAGAAATATGAGATTGATGTTCTAGATCTCTTACTACCTATGGTCATGTCTTGATGGCATATGGTAAAACTGAATGCCCTAATTTGATGAAGTGACTTGATAGGAGTGTTATTGTGTTCATAATATTTGAGATATGATGTCACATTTGGCCTATTACCCTAATCTTTCATGTCTACGCTTTGATTAAAGATTGATGTCATGATGCTGATAGCCATGACAAATATATTCTTATGATCTAACAGATTTGTTATTGCATGACACTAGTAGAGACAGGTTGGTGACATGAATGAAGTAGATTCCCAGTTAGAGGGAGAATCTCTCCTGAAGATTCTTACTCATATTACTATTTACATTATGTACTATTGAAGTATGATTTATGTGTATCTAAATTGCAACAAGTCACATATTTGAAGCCCGTACAAAATTAGGGTTTCCGTTCCAGACGTAGGCACAAAACTGGGAGATTTTTTCCTTGGACACACAAATGCCAAGGCTAATGTAATATCCCCAATTTTGTGAGCATGGGAGTCATTAAGGAATTTTACCCAATTTTAGTAATATTAATTAAAAAGGGGCAAATAGTATTAGAGAAAGGTGGCTAGTATTACTTTATTGGAGGATAGTGACAAATTATTATTTTATTAAATGGTGGGAAAAGTGACTTAGTAGAAAATTCCCCCCACCAATAAAATAATATTAAAAAAAAAGAAGTCTAGAGGAATGAGGAGAAATTATAGAAGGAGGATGGGCTCATTTTGTGGATTATCTTCTACAAATTTTGTAAACAAACACTCACTTGTACGCTTTGCTATTTAGAAAGTCTACCAGTTGTTTAGCCACGAATCTCTCACACGAGAGATTCAACCTCTACTTCGGGGCACCATTCGTGCTCGCCCTAGGGAGGCTGTTCTATAGGAGATTTCAGGGAGTCAGGGGCAACAATGCACATCAGTCACCAACGCAGAGAGAGGGAATTTTGTATTTCTGGGTAGCCAGAAAACACGCAGAGGGAATTGAATATTAACAGGGGACTCATTGCTTGTTGGGAGATCCGAGAGTTGAGGAGGCCGCATAGAGCAGGCATTTTCGCTGGAGTTTGCAGCTAGCTGAGCCAACTACTAACAATTCACATTTATGAGCAAAGGGACAATGCAGAGGCCACCCAACAATTTTTTTTGGTACTTGGGAGCAACTGATCCAGGCCAAGAGATCATCCGGGGAGTCAAGAATGGGTTAGCAGGGGCGAAATCAACATTTTGGAGGAGTTTGCAGAGGGATTTGCAGCAGGTCGAATTTGGCAGCCATAGCTGGGGTGAGGCTCCAAGGGGGTCGAAAATCAAAAGTCAAAACTAGCCAAATTCCCTTTTGGGTTTTTTTTGGGCTTTGGCCAAGGACTCCGGGGTTTAAAGAACACAATTTTCTGGGTAGTTTTAGCACACTTTCCACGTAGATGAAGTTCAATAGTGCAATAGTTTTATGGGCAATGCAATGGAGATTGGTGCAACAACTGGGTAGCCTTCAGCTCAGCCATTTTCCTACCTGGGTTTGGTCCTGCTTGTCCATTGAGACAACCCTAGGTGCACCATTCCACTATATATTGTATTTGGCTTGCAGAATTATAATAAAATGGCTCAAATGTTCTTCATTTACAGTTTTTTTGTGGGTGCTTAATGAATATTTCGTTTTTGTATTTTGTTGCATAGGATAATTTCTATTATCACTTGTATTTCCTATTTAGGAACAGTACAGTGGTATCAGAGCATGATCTTGGCCAGCTATGTGTTTGGTCAATTTAGTATGTCCTAAATTGCTATTTAAAATGTCAATCCGAGAGTCGTAAACTGATGAAGCAAAGTGCATTGTATGTGCAAGATAACCTTTTTCTTAGTCTTTTGTCGTTTTTGAGTTTTTTTAGTTTTTTTTGGGTTTATCTTCTGTGGATTCCCTAGTGTGAGATGGCGAAATTGAAAATTAAATATGGATGGTAATGGTGATTTCTACAATGATTTTCCAAACTTAAAAGTTCTCAAAAAGAAGGTTTCCAAACTGACTGTAATGAAATCAATTCTCAAAAGAAGTAAATGTACCAAAACAATGAACTAGTGACAATGGCCCAGTATCCTTACTGTTATATGAAAAAGAAAATAAAAACTGAACTTAAAGCAACTCAAAGACTGAAAGCAAAGCAAACTAAATCACACTACTTCAACCCATACTCTGACCCTTCACCTTTCGACTCACTCCAGCTATAGGAAGTAATCATAAACAAGCTGAGTATTATGATATCTAAACTGTAGGAAATTAAATTGCATAAAAAGAAACTAAGATTTAACTACTCATTCGTATTTCAACTCTTGAAAATGACATAAGTAATTCAATCTCTAACTTGCAGGAAAGCAAACTAAATCATACTACAACAAGTAATATTCCGATTCCTTACTAATTGAGTCGCTTGGCTATAGAAAGGAAATCATAAACAGGTAAGTAATATGATGTCTAAATGGCAGAAAAGTAATTAAGCAAAACAAAACTTGAAAGAAATGACAATGCTAGAATTAAACTTAGTAAATGAAAATCAGCAGAAAGGACAAGATGATCTCATGTCAGTAGCTATCAAAAATATGTAAATTTTCCCGGGCTGCCTACAAAAACCTGTAAAAGAAGCACTGATCAGCTAACAGTTATGAAGAAAACATAAAGGAAATATGGACAACGATGAACATCAGAACAACACAAAATATAAAAAAGTAATGATTATAAAAACAGTAAACGAAAGGAAGTAAGAAACTATACAAAGCTTTGGTGTACAGGGGCCCTCTGTCACCTCGGCCAGCCAATTACTTAGTCACAAATTGGATTCAGGAATGCTGTCTTCTCATATATTGAAGTGCAGTAATAAAACAAAGGAAAGTACAGTACAGTGGGCTGATAACAATAGTCAAAATTACATCTTCAAAAACTAACTATCCAACGTATCAACGCGTTATTTATAAGTGAAAATGCTTGCAACTAATTCCTAGATTTTATGCTGCCAAGAGACACGTAAATCTCCACGGCCTGAGATCTAGTGTTATGGTCATTATGGCAGTTGAATCCATGGAGTGGTGGCTGCTTGATTCAGTTCACGGGCTGATCGACAGTTGTGCCAGTACCTCCAGAAATGAAGGATCGTGCCACGCAAACCTTCACGTGGGCAAAACAGGGCCGTGCCACCGCAAAATTCCTCATTTGGCCCTTCCTTTGACCGTCCTTGACCATGACCGTTTATGAGTGATTTGGCTGATCTGAGGGGAACACTCCATGTACACGTCACCTGCATCTTGCCCATGTGGCCGATTTCTCCATTGGACACCTGTAACATAGCCTTTGAAAAAATGGCTGCGGAAACTTGGGCTGGCTGTGGAAAGTGACAAGTTTCCGCAACTGTTTGAACAAAAAATCTAAATCAAACAACAGTGATAAACATAGTTAGGAAACCATTTCATAAGCTCTTTTTTGACTAATATGCAATGATTTGACAGTTGGGTGGATGAAGTAAATGAAAAAAGAAGGCTGAAAGGGTATATAGGGAAGTGCAGGTTTGGGACTCAACACTATGGGGGGAGCTAACAAGATCATGGAGGTTTTGGCCATGCATGCATAGTGACTGATGAATTTATGGGCACTCCAATGACACAAAAAGAGAAGAATACACAAGGGATCATGGAGGGGTTGATGAGGCAGAACCAACAGTTGAGGAGATGAAACCAACAGGTCTTAGAGAGGATGCAACAAATGGTGGGGATGTTGAGGCATACCCAACAGAGAATCCATGTGCATTCACGCACAACCCAATAGTACAACACCCATACATATGGCCAATTTGGTTGTGCTACCATGCCTCATTTTCTGGATGAGCCAAAAGAGAAGCATGGGTCAAGGACGAGATCATCCTGTAGAGGAGGGTAGTTAGAGGGTGAGACTGGGGGGCTTTTGCTGGTGGATACCTGGCTTTAGATGTCAGGAGCCTCAGGAGGAGGTTGAGCATGATGACACACACGATAGTGAGGGGCACATTGATATACCTAGTGTGGCGTAAGAGTCACCATTATTGGAGACCTGTTTGATAGCACAGGCTGACACCTTGGTGGAGATAGTAGAGCCTACACCCCTAAAGCCATATGTGATGAGGTGTTGTCCCTGGGTGAGGTGCTAGGAGACACAGAGGTACCTGGAGCCATGACTGAGTTCCCTGATGGAAGCCACCTACAACAACATGGAGAACAAATAAAGGGACGTGAGATAGTCATGGAGGGGCAGGTTGTGACCCATGTAGAGCCCATGGTGGAGGAGGATGAGTAGTTGTATTTTGGGCTTGACAATGATTTAGAGCATATAGATGCACAAACCATCACCAAAGCCACAATAATTTAAGACAATAGCTCTCTTCGGGCTTATATAGATGGGACTTGCAACATTTCTAGGTTACCTCTGCACAAGAGAGAGGGAGGTGCAAAAATACCCCGACATATTTTATGTACCGACCAGGTCAATGTGATGAGACAACATGAGCTACACATGGAGAAACATTCACAGGATGGGTCACTGGTTTCGTGTATGGTTGTTTGTGCATTCGATCCCTCCCTCAGGATTGGATGGCAAGAGATATTGAGTTGGTATCTGATGGAGCTGGTTAGGAGGTTAGATGCTTCCATGGTCATAGTTCAACAGAGGCTATGGATTACTAGAGGGACTAGAGAGCCACACTGTTGTTGGGATCCAGGTGGGATTCTCTTTCACATCATGGAGTCAGTAGGTGATGGTAGTATTCGCATGATGGACTCGATAGTTGGGCACACACACCATTTCATATCCCCTGCAGAGTTCTTGAGAACACTAGTGACATGATGGATTGGTGAGGGAGCATGCAGATTTCATGAGTTGTCATGGCATGTTGGGCATACATAGGATTGTAGGATGATTAGCCTACTTTGGCAGGAGTTGGTAGGAGGAGGTGGCATCGACAGGCCACCAGACAGGGTATTGTATGGAGACAATGTTCTCTCACTGGTCTATTGGACACTAGAGCTACTGAGGATAGGCTCAGTAGTGTTGTTCACGTTAGCATGTAAAGAGTTAGGCCACTTAGGTCTATCTAGGGAGATGAGGAGATATAGCTCACGTCATGGAGGGCTTACCAGCAGAGTGTTAGTAGAGATGGTGACCCTGACAAGATGCAGGAGGATGCCTATGGACTCAGTCTTAGACCTTGATATCCAGGGGTGTATAGGGGTATGCAACGGTGCACAACAATATGCGGAGGATCACGAAGGTGTGCAGTGGTGCGTAGTGGTGTGCAGGGTTGTATCATGCTGTAGGAGGAGTGGTTCACATATTAATGCATTCCCTCTTAGAGTGACAAACACATCGATACATGAGGGATACCAATTGATCTGGGATGATGTAGAAGCATGTATCAGGGTCTGGTGGTGCATAGAGATGTGTGATTGGGTGCAGTTGTATGCCACGAGACACGAGGATACATGGTTATATGCAGTAGTGTATGAGGTTGCATTGCTGACAGAGGGAGTGCTACTATCAGGGAGATTCCTTGATGAGGATGTATTGTATCTACTACAATCACCCTCCAAAATTTTTCCTTAGCTTCGTTTTGGAGCCTTCATACCAACCATCCTCAACAACATGTCTTGCATTGTTAAGTACATAAGATTCAGTGGTTTTCTCGCAGATTTCCAGCTTGTGCATGATAGCTTGTTGCATCCCTCTCAAAGGCTATTTCTCTGGACTTGGTCTAGCTGCAGGCTGAGAAACTCCCTCAAGAAATTGTTCAATTCTGGAGGGGAACCAGCCTTCCCTCCAGAAATTACCAATCCTAACTGGAAACTTGCTGGGCTACATAATTGTGCAATTCTTCTTGTCAAGATGCATTGGAGAAATTGCGCAATCTATCCCAACAAGACTACTCAGCCTAGAAATTGCACAATTCTGGGCAGCAGTTAGCTGCTTAGCCCAAAAATTGCATAATCCCTCTAGGAAGTCAGCCCAGCTCCCTCCTAGAAATGTGAAAATTTTCCCATCAGTCAAGCAGGTTGTTGCATGTGCCTTCAGGTTGATCGGTTCCCTCTGGGACTGAGCAAAACTCATTTGCATGCATGGACTGCTTCTCCCAAGGCAGCATGCAAAGGCATCCCTTGATTCAAGGATCTATTTTTAGCAATTGGAGGTTACATGAAAGGATCATTTCATAAACCCCCCGCCAAGTGTCATTTTTCCTAGATTTGTGGCATGCGTGTCACAACCTCGATTATATAGAAACTCATTACCAAACGTTGCAGAGCTCATTCCTCACATCGACCTTGTAAATTTGACATCCCACATTGCAGCCAGGAGTCGTCGGCACATTCAACTTAGTTGTTTTGGGGTAAGCCTGCTTTGCATGTCTTGCGTTGCGTTTCTATCAATTTTTGTGTTTTGCTTCGTGTGAGTGTTGTCTGCTTGATTTCAGTGAGCGCTTGCTATCTTTTTGATGTATGTTAGCTTGTAGCACCGTTTTAGTTTTCATTCGCATATCACTACTGTCACATGCATGATACTACTTTTCATGGATAGTCACTATTGCAGCGACTCACTTCACACACATGCATGCTTTCCCATTTTCTGAATCCTACACTTGCTGTTTGCATGAATGATCATTACTCTTGTTTGCACTCATGTTTTCAGTTGTCCATCGGCTGGTCTGGGCTTCCTTAGCCTAGACCGTACCCTACCCGGCTAGCACTGCACATTTCAGGAAGCAAAGATTCTACCTTCTGTCTAGAAATTGAACAAGTCTGGCCCAGCACTGACCTCCAGACTTGCGCTGTGCAATTCTTGGAGGTAGTGTCCTGCTGGCCCCGGAAACTACGAAATGCAATTTGCTGGTTGCATGTCACTGTTGACTGAAATTGCACATTGTGTAGTTTTAGTCCTCAACAGGCTAGGCTGGATTATGCATTGCGCAGTTCCAGTAGTTAGTGAGCCTCCTGATAGCCTGGACTATGCCTTGTGTAGTTTTGGTAGTCATTCTCCCGACCTCTCGACAGAAATTATGAAACCTTCACGATTAATCACACATGTATGTTGCAAGTCAGTCCTCAAGTTTGTTTTGATTTTCGACTGATAGATTTCTTTCCATGAGTGTTGCTATGTCTCCAAGCATCACAAGTGTTCATCTGTCTCTTAGCAGCACAAGTACAACGACTTCTAGGAGAGTAGAGTCAAAGACACTGTTAAGAGCACAACTGGGGATGTAGTCGATCAAGTGTTTATGAACTTGCCTATCCACGAAGACATCAAGTTGTTCATGGACAAGGATATCAAGATTAATGGCAACGACATCACAGTGAGAAGCACCAATAGCAGTAGTAGAAGGAAGCACACGTGCATGCGGCGAATGAAAGAGGAAGGTTGTTGAAAACATAGAGGCAAAGAAAAGCTGCAAGTTCAAAGTAGATCCACTCATGATGAAAGTAGCTTTGGAGATTGAGGCTATGAGGTGACAACGCGACATGAAGATCATGCGAAGGTAGAGAAAGGAATAGAGAAGGAGTTACATGTGCTGAAGCAACAACTCAAGGAAGAACATGAGCTGCATAGATGAGAGAATGAGTTACAATAGGAACATGTACAATAGGGGGTGCAACATGCATAGGTAGATGGAACTGCACCCATACAAGTTATAGATCCATGCCAACAGCTGGCATGGAGTAGACAAGGTGAGCAATGCTATTGATCACATGAAAGGGAATTCAGTAGCATGCATGTCATTGAGCACATGCATGTGATCCCACCCATTTGTCACACTCACTGAGGAGAAGACAAGAAGCAAGTCCAACTAGAGTTGAACATGTATTTTGACAAGTTGACACACACGGACACTAGCACATGCTTGGAGAGCAACATAGACACTGCATCAACATGTTCCTGACCTGGTCACACCTAGGATGACCATGCATATGCTATCAGACGAGTTGGACAGAGGATCCATATCAGTGCACCTGGATGCAACGAAGGCAAGAGTTTGCTTCAGCAAGATGCCACTATTGAGCGCACAGACACCATCACAGATAACCAAGCTTGGTATCATCTCACCACCTTGGACCATCACAAGGATGTCAAAGAGTTGGTCTCACCACAATGGTCCAAGTGTCAGTGATGTCTTGCATGGCTTTCCCAAGCCATTTTGTCTCACATGGGCACATGTGCATTGTAATGTAACGTCTTGTCAAGTGGGAGTTCAAGTGTCGATAGTTGAATGTAACAATCATAGAGTAGTTGAAGGGTCATGAGGATAGATGAACAATCACAAAGGGGAATGTCAAGGGTCACCTCACCCTTTGCGATAAATAGTTCCTCATAACTCATTGTAAAGGCTTTTGGTCAGCCAAGCTTCCGATAAGACTATCTTCGAGAGAGCTTGGACAATATTGTAACGAGCCTTGGCTTCTCCACTGTGTAGATCTAGTATATCTCTTTGGAGGAGTAGGTGGTTTTGGCTGTAACGTTCCGTTGTTGGAATTAGTGGTTGGACATGGATGTATTGTATGAATTGAACTTACACTTCTTAATATAACAGAGCCAACATGTTTCATGCATATATTGTATTGTATTTCAGCTATCTTGAGTACTCTAAATGATATATGTATCTAATTTCTTACGCATGCATGTGTAGCTATTTCTTTATATGTATGTATGATCTTTCTGGAATGTGCTATTTGTTTAACCATCACTTTGGATTGCTAGCTAACTTGTCTTCCATGTTGTGATGCATCTTTTCTCGTGTGTTCCCTTCTTAACTTTGTGCTATCACAGGTTTCCAAGGGGAACACTCACCTCATCTTCCGTGTGTTAGAACCGCTCATGCACCTTCCTTGACTTACTGCATATGTCACACCCTTGCTACCAACAGGGACATCTTACTTGCCTTTGTGTGAAACCGTGATCAAGGCATTACCGTATGACCCACTGTTGGGACTCCCACACCAAATGGTATGAGGTCTAATTGGGATTTCTTACCGGGGAGATCCCCTGACATGTTGACGGGTCCAACACCATCAACAGGATGTTAGGCATGTCATTGGGGTGGACATACCTAGGTTGGGAGAGAGAATTGGTCACATAATGGGTCGGGAGCATCCACATGGGTTCTTGGTCATACTCATCGAAATCCACACATCTTCTACTCGTTGGCACCACGTGCAGTTGAGGGGAGGCTTATTGTGTTTGATCTAGTCCCATAGTCTGGATAACAAGACTTGTGGGATTTTTCTAAGACGATGCTATGATATTCAATGCCTCAGAGGCATGATAGATATTCTACAGTGGAGAAGCAAGGTCGGTGTGCGAGTTGACAACCACATGTTGGGAGATGAGGTGATATTCTACAGGGGTGGCATATTGTTCATCACTGAGCTTACACCCGGGGAGATGGTCATGGGGGAGACATGTGCCACTCTTTCCATAGGGCATGTCAGGATCTTGCATGAGTAGAGGATACCATGTATGATTTAGGAAATTTTCCAGTGGGTGTCCGGGCCTCATACGTTGTATTGGCACATTATCGAGAGGGTGGGCGGCAGATTTAGTGGTGATGGTTGGCAGGAGCAGTATGGATCCACATAAATTGGGTTGATTGTGAGTATCTATTTGGCACCTGCAATTTTCTGCAGTCATTAGCAATATGTAGTGGCAGGAACATGGAAATTTAGCATGCATTATATTAGTTCATGATATATGGAGCATATATATTGATTGCATGCAGGGAATAGAGATGAGGCATTGGATGGATTCCAACAGTTGGCAGAGCTATGTCGCAGTAGGTCTGGCTATGGAATCTGTGGATTCAGTTGGTTGATATATCACTCTATCTCATGATGAGCAAAGTCATGACAAAGAGTGTTCTAGTTCACTCTTCGGTTGACACATGGGGGTTCGTGGAAGCCTTCATCGTATAGAGAGGTAGGTTTTCCCTATTGCTGCACAGGTTTGAGGTTACCTTTGGATGGGTAGGCTTTGGCATCATGGAGATTCCTGGGCAGGATGTATTTGACATTTGTTAGTATTTCACTATTGGGTTTTAGGAGAGGAGGATATGATATGTGCATGATGGGCAGTCAATTGTAATCAAAGTGGCACAATGTCGATATGGTGGCATCTTTTTGAGATTATCATGGGACCCTGATATCGAGGGATTCATTTATGATAGGATGGTGCAAGGATTCAGGGTGACTTAGTGGCACATTTGGGACCCTAGTATTGTTTACAGTGACAGTTTGGTTAGTAGAGAGAGAGCACTTGTTCGAGCATTGCTCAAGGACAAGCAATTTTTGGCGGGGAGGACTATTAATATCCCCAATTTTGTGAGCGTGGGAGTCACTAAGGAATTTTACCCGATTTTAGTAATATTAATTAAAAAGGGGCAAATATTATTGGAGAAAGGTGGCTAGTATTACTTTATCGGAGAATAGCGGCAAATTATTATTTTATTAAATGGTGGAAAAAGTGACATAGTAGAAAATGACCCCCACCAATAAAATAATATTAAAAAAAAATTCTAGAGGAATGAGGAGAAATTATGAAAGGAGGATGGACTCATTTTTTGGATTATCTTCTACATTTGTAAATAAACATTGACTTACATGCTTTGTTGTTTAGCAAGTCTACCATCTATTTAGCCACAAATATCTCACGTGGGAGATTCAACCTCTACTTCGAGGGACCATCAGTGCCTGCCTTAGGGAGGCTGTTCTATAGGAGATTTCAAGGAGTCAGGGGCAACTACACACATTAGTCACTAGGGTAGAGAGAGGGAAGTGCATATTTCTGGGCAACCAGAAAATACGTAGAGGGAACTGAAGATCAGCAGGGGACTCATTGCTTGTTGGGAGATCTGGGAGCTGAGGAGGCATCATAGAGCAGGAATTTTTGTTGGAGTTTGCAACTAGTTGAGCCAACTACCAACAATTCACTTATGAGCAGAGGGACAATGCAGAGGCCACCCAATAGATTTTCATGGTACTTGGGAGCAGCTGATTCAGGCCAAGAGATCATCTGGGAAGTCGGGAGTGGGATAGCAGGGGTGAACTCAACATTTTGGAGGAGTTTGCAGAGGGATTTGTAGGCAGTTTGCAGCAGGTCGAATTTGGCAGCCATAGCTGGGGTGAGGCTCCAAGGGGGTCGAAAATCAAAAGTCAAAACCAACCAAATTCCCTTCTGGGTTTTTTTGGGTTTTGGCCAAGGATTCCAAGGTTAAAAGCACATAATTTTCTAGGTAGTTTTAGTGTATTTTCCAGCCAGTCGAATTTCAGTAGTGCAACAATTTTATGGGCACTGCAGTGTAGATTGGTGCAACATCTGGGCAGCCTTCAGCTCAACCATTTTCCTACCTGGGTTTGGTCCTGCTTTTCCATTGAGATAATCCCAGGTGCACCATTCCACTATATATTGTATTTGGCTTGAAAAAATATAATAAATGGCTCAGAAGTTCTTCATTTGCAGTTTTTCTGTGGGTGCTTAATGAATATTTCGTTTTTGTATTTTGCTGCATAGTATAATTTCTATTATCACTTGTATTTCCTATTTAGGAACATTACAACTAAGGAAACGTCCAAGAAGCAAAAGCCACTCCCATGCTAACCTGAAGGGAGTGTACAGGGGTTTGTCTACAATTGACCATCATCCAAAGTTTTTTGAAGATGTCTGAATTCTAAATCAAGGTGTCTCTAACATATTCTGCCACTGTAAACTAATTTTTGAAAGGTGTTGGGTTAAATTGTTGATCATAGAAAAAAGAAGTTTTGTGCATAAAATCAGATGTTCACCTGGAAGATTTCAGTACTACAAATGTGTTGCAGATAATAGTAAGATATGAAAGTAGGAAAAGTTCGATTTTTTCCCATAATATGAACATGAAGATTGAACTTGCGTTTGCAGGTGACTGAGACATACAGATAGATATTTCGTTATGTTTGAGGTTTGTGCTACAAGATTTTGGCATGATTTGACTGATTGATATAGGTGATCTATGTTTTGAGATTTGACATGATGTTTGACAATGCCATAGAACTTTGAATTGATGATTGAGATATGTTTTGGACTATAGATCACTCTACAATAACAAATTTCGACTTGACTTTATGACAAATGATTTGATATGGAAATTGTTGATTTGCCCTTTGTGGGAATAATAACCGTCAATGACTTATGTGATTGTTCAGACAAATGGTTTTGTATTAGCCTCCTTGTTCCTAGCACAATGGTTGAAGTATTGATAGTTGTGATTCAATATGAAGATGGAACCTGCATAACTTATCATTGGTATATTCATTTGCATCTAGTGACAAAAATGACTTGTATTATGATTATGAGAATGACTTGATGAAGTTTTGGATTGATATTGCAGGATAGGTGACAAACTTGTTGGCATGATAATAAATGAAGTCAAGAATTGATATGAGCTCTACCTGTCACCTGGTTCAAAGAATTGATACTGTGATATTGATGAGCTTGACAAAAGTTTTGATCTGGCTTCTAAACTTTGATGAGATAACTTTGTTGATGTGATGGTACAACATTGATCTATGTAAGGCTGATTATGTTGGCTTAGTAAGGCATTTTGCTTAAAGAGAGCACTGTATGAAGCAAGCTCCCCGATCCAGATATGTCCATAATTGACAGTTATATGATGAAGTCAAGATGATGAGTTCCAAGGTATGGCCTTGATTTTGATTATGGTTTTTGTTTTACATACTTATGGTCTACTCTTGATAGGTGATGAGCCTATGATGATCTAAGTAAGAGGGAGATGACTTCTGAAGCTCTCAATGATGTATCATGGCACGATGAATCGATTTTTGAAATTTGGGAAAATAATTATATATTACAAGGTTGCTGAAAAATGTATTTAAATAATGGAAATGCAAATACCTGGACACTCCAATTTGAAGTTCAAAATGTTGTTGAACTTGACATGACATTTGACAATTGATTGAAGCATTGATGTTCCAATTTCAAACATTCGTATATATCTATATATATATATATATCTCACATAGAACTTGAATAAATTCATGTTTGAGCTGCTTCATTCACAAAGAGTTTCCACTAAACATCTGTTACACTGAAATTTGTCACCATGACTATCTGCAGTTAATATGGCTCCATCAATAGTCATATTATCCTCCTTGTGAAGCCTAATACCTCTGCTCTTCATGTCAAGCTTCAAAAAAGAGAGAAAGTCACTAAAAACATGTTTATCTCTAGGTACGCAGGTTCTCTCTACCTTGCCTGCGTGTACGCATCCCAAATTCATTGTACCTGCGTACTTGTACGCTCTGTAAGCCAAAGGATGGGTCGTACCCCTGTAAAGGTCAAAAGGCGCGAGTTTCATCTTAAAAAAGTTACTTGTGGTCACTTCTAGAGCCTTCTAGAAGAGTGTTTGACGTGTATTGAGCGCCTCCAGATGGTTCATGCATCCCTATATTAGAGGAACTTATCCCATCAAGAGAGGAGCTACCCCATCCAAAAGAGGGAGTATCCCATTGATGTTGGAACTGAATAACCTCCTCTAGAATATTATAAATACAGGCATTGGGCCAAGGGAGGGGAGGTTGAAAGCTGAACATTCTAAAGGGTAATGCTGCTGGAATTAGGACTTCCATTGTTGACTTGTGAGGAGAGATCACTATCCTTCCTTGTTGCCATATTGGGAGTGGGTGAGCTTGTCAAAGTAGAGGAAATCTCTTGTTGAACCCTGGGAGGAGCTTGCACAACACCAAGGCTCAGGTTGTAATGGTTCCTTTTCTGTTTCCTTAATACAAATAAGTCCATTCTTCTCAATGATTTGTTGTTAATGAATTATTTCATGTACTCCTTGGTCTATGTGATGAATATGCTTTGTTTTATGAATTATTCAAGTGTTATGTAATCGTTTGCTTTGTTAGTGTATGAAGGTCTTAAAGTGAAGGAGGAGCTCATCTGGATCAGCAAGGCTGGACTGCTACAACAAGCGTTGGACCTAAGGTAAGATCGGAAAACACATGGTTTCTCATAGAATAATGTATGTTTAGAGAAGGATTGCTCTTGTTTGGTTTGTTTGTCACTAGAGAGTCTTAGACTCCTAGGGAGGTTAGGTTTGTTTGCAAAAATAACTCTTTCCGCATGACAAATTGGCGACTCCGCTGGGGAATCCATTGATGTGATTGATTTTTCCTTTGAGCATTACTTTGATCTGAAAAGAGTCTTGTTTCTTTTGCTTTTTGGTTGCTTAACTGTGTTTTTGGGTGGCTTAGCTTAAGGTCGAGTTAGAACTTAGGTTTTCTTTGTTTTACAGTAGTACTCACCCTCTGCATTAGACACAGTGCGTACTTGTACGCACTGTATCTGTGTACACAGAGCGTGCACGCACCTGGTTAAACAGGCTGCCTGCGTACCCTGTTAAAATTAAGAAAATTCCCTTTTTTATCACTTTTTCCTTTTAGATTTTGTTTTTCTTAGTCTTTACTGCCCAGATCCACTGGTTGACTGTCAAAAATCTTCACCTGCACTTGTTTCATTAGTGTCGAAAGTTTTAGTGAAATTCCTTGAGATTTTAGCCTTAGGGTTTTGATTTTTATATTGGTCCTGTAGTGACTTTGGGTTTAGAAGTTGCAAAGCCTTAGATATCTCTGGTTTTGTCAGTTTTCTTAGGAGTCGGACCAGTCGCAAAGTCTACCCTCGTGAGCAACCTACCTTTGCGTTGTCTCTTTGCAAAATTTCAATATAGCTTGTTCATTTAAAGTTGTGAATTTCATTTTCAAAAAGAACAAAAAGAGATTGAATTTTTGTTTTGATTAGTTTGTGATTCTGCATAAACTAGTCCTTGGATTAATCATTACCAAGTAAAACATCCCAGAATCATCCTAGTAAACTTTTGCTTCTTAGATTGATTTGTTAGTGAAAGATTAGGTAAATTTCATTTGATTTGCTTTTGAGTGATTTTTCATAGATTTTATAGATCTTGAAATTGCTTTGCTTAGATTAGTTTTACATGCTTTTATTAAATAGGAAAATATCAACGATCTCCTTTGCAAAGATTGCTTTAGAATAGCATTTGACGTTTTTTGGAAGAGAAAGGAATTTTTTCGTGAAGTAAAGAGTGGTCATGTTTTGTGCGCTTTGAAAGATAAAGAGAATTGTTTCTTTGATTGTCTTTTGAGAAAGTTGTTTTTATTGAAAAGATTGCATTCTCTCAACTCTCTTAATTAGAACATTCATTGAAAAGAGAAAATTATCAAATCATCTTAGGTGCATCTTTTTAGAGAATTGGAGTCGAGTCTATACACCATCAAGTTTCATCTCCATTACCTTTGTCCTAAAGAACAGCCATTAAAAGCAACGCTTAAAGTTAAAATTAACTTAGAAATTTTTATTTTTCTAGGGCTCTGAAGCACCAACATAGATCAGGCTAGTGTCTTGGAGTAGGTGAGTAATTAACTCTCCAAGACTATTAAACCAAAAAAGTAGCTTATCTTGTGATAGAATAAATCCAGCTGTTACATTTGTATTCTGGGAAAGCTCCTCTTAAAGGAGAAGCACGAGCTCGTGTCCGAACCAGTGAGGGGATCAATCCTCCCTCGTTGGAAACGACGCCAGACACGCACGTATTACAAACGGTAAACCTCAAATTGAGGAGCCAGGGGATCACTTATCGGTAAACCTTGGATTGACCATTGTCAAGGAGCCGGTAAGGGGATTGAGCTTGTTACTCTGCCCTTGCGTGCTGTCGGAGTGTAGACTGTTCCGCCAGGTGTATTTGTTGCTGTTGGTAACCTTAGTGGCCATAATCCTAGGATTCTACCCAAGGTGACGGTGGTGGGAAGATCCCACTGTACCTGGAGCAGACGTCGGCTAGACTCACTTGATTTTCTGGGGGGTTCACTTCACTCGAGACGGGTAAAGTGGAGGAACTTGGTCCAGTCTATTCATTAAGCAGGTTGCCGGGGTAACTGTTCCCCCCCGCCATTTCTGTACTGAATTCTGCGACATTGGATTTCATCACCAACTAGTGTTTTCGATCCGGAAAGTTACTGTTTGTGTGTGGTTTGACTCCTATATTTGATAGCGCGTGTTAATTTGTTTGTTTTTACTTTTAGAGACCATAGGTGTGAATTGTGAATTTTAATTGTTAGGTGTGAATTGTGAATTGTTAATTTTAGTTTAAATTGTTAATAAAATTCACTGAAGTTGAATATAATGGCAAATGTTCCGGAATTTATCAACCTAGGAACCCCTCCTAATGAGAATCCTAGTACGTTTCCTTACTTTGGAAATGTTGGTCCTCCTTACATGGCTACTTTGTCATTACCTGGAATTACAATAGGTTTACCGATATGGTTATTTTCAACTTCGTTGGCCCAAAATACTCCAATTGTTCCACCTCAACCGAATGCTTCACCTCAACAGAGTTCACCATCTCAACATCACCAACCTTCTGTTGAACCTTTACCTTCTTCGCCTAATTTTTCTTCCTCCATTTCTTCCTCTTCGCTTGGTAAAAGCCTCGACGCTAGTAACCAGGTGGCTAAGAAGAAGAAGCAAGGGAAGAAGAAGAAGAAGAAGAAGAAGCAAGATAACAAAGAAGTCAACCAACCAACCACGGCTGTAAGTGTTAGTTGTGTTGAAGAAAACTCCGACATGCATCGTAAACCCAAATACCCTTGCAGGCTTTGTAAGGGTGACCACTTCCTTATCAATTGTCCTGGTATTCCAAAGGTCTTGGAAGTATGGTCAGAAAAATCTCATCAACTTTCCATTGATCCATCAACGAGTGATAGTCAGGTTCCTGGGAAAAAGGGTAAAGTTAGGTTTCCTTGTAAGTTATGCAATGGGAGTCATCAAACTCACATTTTCCCTCACATGGACGAAGCCTCAAAATTGTTGGAAAACCTTACTGTTCCACAACAAGAATTTCCAACTGGTTACCGCAAACTTTTACCCAACCTACCGTCAACTGACGAAGTGATTGATCTAATTTCAAGTACCGTCGATCCCACTTTTCCATTGGAGAGTGAAACTCATGTCACTCAGGTTGATGATCCATTAGTTGATCAAGTGGTCGATTCAATTTCACATTCAATCGATCCCACTTTCCCTTTAGAAAGTGAACTTCATACCGCTCAGGTTCTTTTTGTTACAT
>APFE030279204.1:135361-150285 GCA_000404065.3 Pinus taeda
AAGTCAAGGGATGGGTGCGTACTCCTGTAAAGGTCAAAAGGCGCGAGTTTCATCTTAAAAAAGTTACTTGTGGTCACTTCTAGAGCTTTCTAGAAGAGTGTTTGACGTGTTTGAGCGCCTCCAGATGGTTCATGCATCCCTATGATAGAGGAACTTATCCCATCAAGAGAGGAGCTACCCCATCCAAAAGAGGGAGTATCGCATTGATGTTGGAACTGAATAACTTCCTCTAGAATACTATAAATACAGGCCTTGGGCCAGAGGAGGGGAGGTTGAAAGCTGAACATTCCAAAGGGTAAATGCTGCTGGAATTAGGACTTCCATTGTAAACTTGTGAGGAGAGATTACCATCCTTTCTTGTTGCCATTTTGGAAGTGGGTGAGCTTGTCAAAGTAGAGGAAATCTCTTGTTGGACCCTGGGAGGAGCTTGCACAACACCAAGGCTCAGGTTGTAATGGTTCCTTTTTTGTTTCCTTAACACAAATAAGTCCATTCTTCTCAATGATTTGTTGTTAATGAATTATTTCATGTACTCCTTGGTCTATGTGATGAATATGCTTTGTTTTATGAAATATTTAGGTGTTATGTAATCATTTGCTTTGTTAGTGTATGCAGGTCTTAAGTGAAGGAGGAGCTCATCTGGATCAGCAAGGCTGGACTGCTACAACAAGCGTTGGACCTAAGGTAAGATCGGAAAACACTTGGTTTCTCATAGAATAATGTATATTTAGAGAAGGATTGCTCTTGTTTGTCTTGTTTGTCACTAGAGAGTCTTAGACTCCTAGGGAGGTTAGGTTTGTCCGCAAAAATAACTCTTTCTGCATGACAACATCCTTTAAAAGATTTGCATGAGCTGTTATGTTTTTGAGGCTGAGATATTTATCCCATGATATGTGACCACATGGATGTATTGATTTTATTAGAGATTATTGTTGATGGGCACATATAAGTGTTGCCTTAATATGATATATGTCATGATATTATTGATGACAAGTCCATAGCTTTACACTCGACCTAGATTGAGTATAATGTTGCTAGCATGGCTAGCCATGAGGAAGGCTGTAGAAGATCCTTCAAGATCCATATGATCAGGATCTGAATATTACATGGATACATAATGATGACAAAGAATCCCATGTATATTTTTGGGACTGAGATACTTCCGTATCTTGAGATAGTGAAACTATTCTAGACAAGCTTAGGCTTGTGACTGACACCTCGTTGAGAGGGAGGATGATTATGGTATCCTTCTATGATTATTTATGATCTAACATAATATTTGATTTGATGTCCTGTATGAAAAAGAAACAACTGCTAATGAGACAGGAAAATACTAGATTTGAGTATGATAAGAGCATCACTGATCGAGAACACTGAGCCAACTCTTCCTCCCTGTCTGAGCTCCCTGGGTGAGGAATTCATATAGAGGGCTTCTGGGGTTGAGGGAACTCTAGAAAATAGGGTATGACCCTATCTGTTACCCATAGGGTTAGAGATACTACTCCCCTATCTTCATAGGGTCGGAGAATTTTGTTTCCCTGTCTAGTCCTTGCAAAGTATACCCCAATTGGAATCATACCCATAAGCAGGGCTTGTCAGAAATACCACTCCTTTTTTGGTCACCAAGTTGAGAGTGTACTTGGGGTGTAAAACCCAAGTTGATTATGATGTATGTGTTCTACCACATGACTATTTAGGGTCATTGATGGGAAGATCAATAGGCAATAGGATGGGTTGAGATAACCCTATGCAATTCTGAGTTGATATTGAGCTCCTTGATGAGATCCCAGGGTTGATATGTGCTCCCCTATGTGTTTAGATATCATATTTCTTGATATGGGTTTGTAGATGTATAGCTCCCCCATGAGACTCTGGGTTGAGATGTGCTCCCCAATGTGGTTACATGTTGAGATATGCTCCTTGATGATACACTCTTCGATGATGATTGATGATGATATTCTGGGTAGTAGCTCGTTGGCAGAGATTCAAGGTAGTAACCTGATGGATAGAAGGTGGTAGCTTAAGCTCCCCTTCGGTAACAAATTATTTTTCTTATAGATTTGAGAATGTTCAACATACGAGCAGAAATAATCAAGAGATAAGTAGGAATAAGCAAGGGATAGATTGAGATGTACATTAATGATTTGTGATGATTATATTCTTGAGATGGTCATGGCATGATGACTACATGACAAAGATGATCAGTGATGATACATGATGACACTTGAAGATACTGGAATGGCATATTGATCAATGGACAAATATTAGCAGGTGGAATTCTCCCTTGTTGACAGGGAGTGTTAAATTTTCAATTGAGATCAAATTGCACTTTGGATAGCTCATATGATGAAGATAATAATTGAAATATATTCCTCTTTTCTATAGGACCAAAATAAACTTAAAGATCACCTTATTTGGACAAGTAGAAGTTGGACTTTGAATTTATTTATTTACTCATTTATATTGGTTTAGGTCATCTCTAAGCACATGTACAATTGGACATGTCAGCCTCAACATCAAGTGGACCCTCTGAAATCCTATAAATAGAAGAGTCCTCAAGCTCATTTGTACACATCTATCAAACACTCTCTTCCCTCTTCTATTGTTTGGTTCGCATATGTATGATTGGGGAAAGCTTGCGGAAAGGGTTTGAAACTACAGGGTTGACGCTCACACGTCTCTAGGGTTTTTGAGCCTCAGACGCACACTCCTAACTAAGTATTTTCATCGTTAGATGCTGGCACAATATGGTCCTGACAATGTCCAAGAAGTATCAGACGCTTGCACATAGTGTTTAAGGGAGTGTTTGGGAGGTTAAGGCTTCCACAATCAAGATCTATCTTAGATGCTCACATCCAGTTCTCTAGAGAGCATCCAAATTAGTCTTGGACACTCACACAGGGTGTCTAAGGGAACATATGGGAGGTTAGGGTTTTTGCAATGCACTTGGATCTCGAATACCCGCATACATTTCTCCTCGGAGCGTCCAGATCTATCCCAGACACACTCATCTAGTCCTCTAAAGAGCATCCATATCTTCCTTAGATGCTCATACACAATATCTCTGCATGTGTCTGGGACAAAAATATGAGTTATCAATATGTAACAGTGTTCAACACAGTAACAACAGTAACCAGTAGTTAATTACAGTCAGTGACAGTGCATTACAATCCTCAGAATTAAGATCTTTGAGTATAAGTATGTTTAAGTTCATGTTATGGATGTTCTAGTTGTTTTGTTGCATAGATAAAGATATATATCATTGTAATCTCTTTTGATGAATCATTTGATGATGATATAAGAAGAATAATTTCCAAGGGTTTTCCCTGTAGTGGGTTTTTCCCTGGTCTCTGACCAATCCTGGTGTCTCTATGTGTGCATGTTTTTCTTCCATTGTTCCTTTATGTTCCATTGCATTGATGATGATGATATTGTTCTTTTGACATAGTTGCATATGCTGATGATTAATTATGTAGATCTGAATAATTTAATGATGATTTGGAGTGAACTTAATGCGTTAATGAAGAAATGCAATTATCTAAGCAAAGAACAATGTAACCCTATGAAAATTTAACACTTTCTATGCCTCTTTTAGCCATGGGAGTGGGGCGATAAAAGTTGGTTGTTGTGGTAGTGCCATGTTGTTCCCTCTATCATCCCTACTCCTTTCTGGTCCTCTTCTAGCCATGGGACTTATTTCAACAATAATCAATTTACATTAGTCCAACTTAAATGACAAACATAAGTGTGGAAGATGACAATGCTTCCAAGGTTCACAACCTCTTGAAGCACCCTTATTACAAATAGATATCTCGAGAGGGTGGTGTATAATTTACTTTTATATAAATATTTAAATTTTATATAATGATAGACCAAATTGTAACACCACTAGCAAAATGTATCACACAACCTACATATATATACTGAAGGTTAAGCGACTAGATATCCACAATTACAAGAGATTGAAGGTTGTGAGAATACATCAACAAGATTTTGGAGTGGCTATCATCTAATACTTGTTACTTGAAGTATTGGGTTGTAAATCATTAAATCCAAATGTTGTTGTTTTATGATTTCATTAGCTAGTTGGAAGGGATTTGTATTGAGAAAATTTTATCAAATGCTTAGTTCATTTTTATTTTTGTTTTCAGTATAATTTAAATAGTGGATTCTTTTTTTTCCAGTATCACGGGAACTTAAAATTAGAAGTGAAAAGATAAATTTGCTTAATAGCTCTGGAAACCTCCTAAGATAATATCCATTATTATTAAAACAATATGTGACCATTAGTCTTCACAACTATCCATCATACAAGGAAGATTGGTTGCAACAATTATATTTTTTTAAATAAAAATGTGGCATCTCATTTTGAATCCATTTCTTAACCACTTGGTTAACAAGCTAGCCAACATTGGAGATATTTTGGGTGAAGGTACAACAAGTGTAAAACAGGGCTTTGATCCTAAACACCCTCCCCGGAATTACTATGAATTATTCATTTATGGCAGAGGTAGATGGGTGGAAACACTCGGACAAGGAATTAATGCTTCTCACTTCTCCTTCCTCTTCATTTCATAATCCATAGGCAGTGAGGCTATTATTTTAGATAATGAGGGCTGATTATTTTTGTGGGGGATGGTTGGATAGTGGATCATATGTCAGCGATTTTTTTACAAATTCTTCTATATAGAAGAACATTACTTGGACACTCCACATATTTACTTTCTAACTATTTTTTATTTTTTATTTTTATTTATTTATTTTATTTTTTTTTATTACACTCCACATATTTACTTTCTAACTATTTTTTATTTTTTATTTTTATCTATTTATTTTATTTATTTATTATGTGTTACATGAGATTTCCTTATGCTTTGATAAAATTATGAGTGTTTCTTTCAAAGCACTTTTAAGATCTAACAACCAACTAGTTACTAAAAAAGAGTTCAAACATTATTATATAACAAACCCCTAAATTTCATCCTTCTTTGTGAAATGAATCCGTAAGGGGCAAGATTGTCAAGGGAAGAAGGCAAACATTGTAATTCAAATATAAAGTTAGAGTAAGTTATTTAGATCCGTTCGTTCATGGTTCCTTTCGCATAATCCAAAATGGGTTTGGAATCAATGAGTAGGGATCAACAAAGCATCCAAGAATGAAGAGAATATGACCATCACAATATTCAACGCTCAACATATCTAACATTTTTCAAACTTTGTGTTGTATGCTTTCAGGGAACTCAAATGATGAATTTGAAGAAATATAAATGCATAGATTTCTAAGTTAAACCATAATAAATTCTATGCATGAAATAATATTTATAAAATCTTGAATTAAAACTACCTATAACTCTTCACATGATTATATATCAAAGTTCCCAAAGTGACTACAGTAGAGCCCAGATAGTCATTGCATATGTCATATCCATCAATAACCTTTCATGATTTTCGGTCCTTGCAACCAAAGCTCGTATTTATGGTTAGATGGTAGTGTTTTGCCAGTGACTGTGTCCACCGCTTTAGCTTCCATGTTAGCTTCCAACAACCTCATTGTTCCATAGCGTGTGTTTTCTTCTTTGGTTTTAATGAGTGTCTTTAGATTACTGGAATATGTTAACCCATAACTAAATCCTTCATACACATGGTATTAATTCACTTCCCGCTAGCATAGAAAGTGAGCACTTTAGTATTTAAACTACATAAATAGAGTATAATCGTATTTGTCTCTACCCATAAATCTGTTGGAAATAATACTTGGGGGGGGGGGGGAATCAATATTAGCAAATCAATATAACTTTTTCATTTCAAACTCTGATTCATATACGCTACTTCAGTTAAGGGAACCTGCGTGTACACACAATTGTGTTTAATGCAACTAGCGTATATCCAGTAAACTTATGATTCAATTAATCCATCATATGTTCATCTTTAATTAGTGCATCAAAACTTCATTAACCATACAAACAGTAAACAAGTGTAGTAAAATAGAACAGATCATCACACATAAGAAACACACATGAACATCATGATGTAAGGTGGAAACCCAATGCGGGACAAAACCCACTTGCTGTCGTCTTCCTTTAATATAAGAAAAACCTGTTTACAATCTTGTACTGGCGCAGACTCATACTAGTACACAGGCACCCACTTGCAGAAGGCTACAACCTTCTCTCGTTCTCTAGCTACTACTGGAAGGGAGCTACAACCTCCTAGCTCTTGTACTAGCCGATATGTTTACTAGTATGTAGGCGCTGACCTACTGAAGGCTCCAACCTTCACTCATTTGCCAGTTGCTATTGGAAGGGAGTTCCAACCCCCTGGCTCTTGTACTGGCTGATATATTTACCAGTACATAGGTGCCGGCCTACAGAAGGCTACGACCTTCTCTCTTCCTCCAGGGACCACGTTTCATAAATTTTCATACTGGATACTCTTGAAGAACAACACCATAATCTGAAGGCCACGTTTCATCCAATTTTCATACTGGGCTCGTCAACAAAATTTAAGCACAAAATTAATCAACACTACAATACACCCATCCACTACACCTGCATCATCAATCTCTGAATCACCCAACATTGAAACACTGAAACCCTGTCAACAAAACACAATCACCAAAACACAGAGCAGACCACAGAATTATACAACAACAGCCAGATCCAACTGCAACTTCAAATATCATACTTCATACTGTATATGCTAGTCTGATGAGACGAACCAGCGTGTATACGTGCTTTTACCAAAGGGAACCTGCGTATAGATTTGCAAATATTTACTCATAACTTTGCAGCTATTCTAGACATCAGTCATACCCAGATCATAACATTTATACAATAAAACATGCATCAATAATTTAGAACTATTCTATCCATGATCAAACCACATAATGATAATACATTCCAAGCCTTATGATCCCGATCCATAATCCATCATCAATCCCATAGGTGAATCCTTGGTTCAGATCAAGCAAAGCATCACAAACCCATAACCAGCATACTAGATCTCACACTTCATCAGATATTCATCACTTGCACACTTGCACACCTTGGCATAATGATCTTCTCCTCCTTATATAGGTTTAGGCCTCTATCAATGCCATGGTCCAAAACCATGTAGGACCAATACCTAGGGTCAATACCTCGGACCAAATACCATGGACCAATACCAAAATACCATGGTCCAAATACCACGGACCAAAACTCAGTTTTCCAACATGTACGCACCTTTCCTTCTATGAAAGTGCATGTGCACGTTATACATGCCTTTTGGTCTGCTAACCTGCATGTATACATGCCTTTGTCACAGTGAAACTGCGTATACCTCTTTCTAATCATTAATTCTTTGCTATTGATCTGCTGCACTATGATCTGTCATTTGAGTGAGTTGCCATCAAGTACAACACCTGTATCATACCTATATCATAATGCCAACAATCTCCCCCTTTGGACTTGATGGCAACAACCACACCAAGTCACTCTCCCCGTTTGACATCAAGGGCAAAGGGAAGACCACAATATTCTCTCCCTTTGATATTCATTATGCTATCCGTACTCCCCCTGAGTACATGCTAAAATCTCTGATTGAGCTCTCCCTTTGTACATGCTGAGATGTACCAATCCATCCATGCTCCCCCTGAGCACATGTAGAATTCTCTTATCGAACTCCCCCTTTGTACATGCCAAGATGTACCAATCCATCCTTGCTCCACCTGAGCACATGCAGAGTCTACAAAAATATTTTTCAAAAGAATAACATGACTCTACAACTCAACTAAGTGAGTATGACCTTCCTATCACCAATGACTCATACATACATCAATCTCCCAACTAAGTGGGGATACACCACTTTGACTCATCCACCCAACCAAGTGGGGGTATAGAAATTATTACATCATCCTTCCCATGCATAGTGGGGGTACAAATTAGGTCTTTGCAAGACCTTTACACCAAATGATATTCATGACTTTTATAACAAAGACAAGATCATGATAGTTATCAGCAACTATTGTACACCATATATGATCTGCACCATATGCATCTATCACCAGCATCCAGACTTGTAACCTGCAATGCCATTCTTTTGGACAACCAACAATAAGTAGCAAGATGTATCATTTAGCCACATAAGCATCATCACCAAAGACTTCTAGCCATAATGCCAACAATGCATTATTCGAAGCATATGCTCCCCCTGAACCTGTGCCATACCATCATCAAACAGAGAAGATATGAACCATATTAGACTTCTGTATCACTGCTTTTCTTTAGAACACCATATACACAACTGTGCAATGTCTAAATCATGTATACATGCGACTTGTCTTCATGAAACCTGCGTATGATATTTAGAGTACTGCAGTTTCACACTTTCAGTTCCATCTGAGTCTATCATGTCTGTATACTCTGCTATGCCACATATTTCTGGATGTGCTTCCTTCTTCTTCCATATCTTCGACTGTGATGATGTTTTCTCCTTTTGGTATGGTGCCCGTACTTTGTTCCTGCATTCCTTTGCTATATGTCCAAACTTGTTACATGTATAGCACCTTACATGTTTTATATTCCTTCGGTAGCAGTCAATGGCTTTGTGACCAAACATATTGCAAGAAAAACAATATCCCTCAAAGTACCTGGAACGTGATGATCTTTCTGTGTGATGGTCTTGAATCATTCTACTTCTGCATCTTGCTGCAACATGTCCAAGATTATGACATACATAACACACAACATTATTCATCTGAGAAAATAACTGACTATCACTTCGATAGTTTGGAGGAAAATATTTTCTTTGACGGATTTCTTTCCTTGGTTGTTGATGTGGTTGACCTCTTATCTCCTTGTTGAGCATTTCAGGTTTTGCGTTAGAGTTCCTTGCCTCACCCTGAGAGCTAGATTCACCTTCAACAGATTCATGAAAACCAAGACTAGTTTTGATAGCAGGGGATCTTTGACTACTAAGAATATCATCCAAAATCTTAGTACTGTCTTGAAATCTAACAGTTTATCCTTTTCTTCTGATTTACCTTTTAAGATATTTACCTCAATATGATGTTGTTCTTCCTTTTCTAGATGTTGTTTCTTCAGGATTTCTACAGCCTTTCTTCCTTCTTCCACTTGTTGCCTTAATTTGAGAATCCCATTTTCTTGTTCTTTATCTCCTTGAGGTAGTTCTTCATTCTGCTTATTTTTCAATGATATCTCTTCATCTTGAAGCATTTGACATACTTTGAAGGCACACTCTAGCTGAGCTTTTAATTTGGATACTTCTTCTTGCAGGGCACTCTCTCTTTTGTTAAATAGATCTTGTTGATATGATGCTACATTTGCTTGTTCATCTTCAGAATCTGAATACTTCCACTTGACGACAAGCTGTCGTTGTTCTTTAGAGTTGTCTTCTTCTTCTGGCACACTTTCTTTCCCATTGTTCTATGGATCTCCTTCAAGTGATCAAGCTTCTACCAAAGGACCTGCTCTAATACCAATTGTTGGAAATAATATTGAGAGCAGGGGGGGGTGAATTAGTATTAGCAAATCAATATAACTTTTTCATTTCATACTCTGATTCATATGCACTACTTCAGTTAAGGGAACTTGCGTGTACACGCAACTGTGTTTAATGCAAATAGCGTATATCCAGTAAACTTATGATTCAGTTAAGCCATCATATGTTGATATTTAATTAGTGCATCAGAACTTCATTAACCATATAGACAGTAAACAGGTGCAATAAAACATAACATATCATCACACAAAAGAAACACACATGAACACCATGATGTAAGGTGGAAACCCAATGCGGGACAAAAACCACCCTCTGCCGTCTTCCTTTAATATAAGAAAAACCTGTTTATAATCTTGTACTGGTGTAGACTCATACTAGTACAAAGGCACCCACTTGTAGAAGTCTACAACCTTCTCTCGTTCTCCAGCTACTACTGGAAGGGAGCTACAACCTCCTCTCCCTTGTACTAGCCGATGTGCTTACTAGTACGTAGGCGCCGGCCTACTGAAGGCTCCAACCTTCACTCGTTTTCTAGTTGCTACTGGAAGGGAGCTCCAACCCCCTGGCTCTTGTACTGGTTGATATGTTTACCAGTACGTAGGTGCCAGCCCACAGAAGGCTATGACCTTCTATCTTCCTCCAGGGACCATGTTTCATAAATTTTCATACTGGATACTCCTGAAGCACAACACCATAATCTGAAGGCCACATTTCATCCAATTTTCATACTAGACCCATCAACAACATTGAAGCATAAAATTAATTACCACTACAATACACCCATCAACTACACTTGCATCATCAATCTATGAATCACCCAACACTGAAACATTGAAAAACCCTGTCAACAAAACACAGTCACCAGAACACAGAGTAGACCA
The DNA here is from genome assembly GCA_000404065.3 of Pinus taeda. Lineage (NCBI taxonomy): Eukaryota > Viridiplantae > Streptophyta > Pinopsida > Pinales > Pinaceae > Pinus > Pinus taeda. The sequence goes on from APFE030279204.1 coordinate 145,744, forward strand.
CACAATTCTGCAACAATAGCAAGATCCAACTTCAACTTCAAATATCATACTTCATATTGTATACGCTACTCTGATGAGCCAAACCAGCGTTTATATACACTTTTACCAAAGGGAACCTGTGTACAGATCTGCAAATATTTACTCATAACTTTACAGCTATTCTAGACATCAGTCATGCCCAGATCATAACATTTATACAATAAAACATGCGTCAATAATTTAGAACTAGTCTATCCATGATCAAACCACATAATGATAATACATTACAAGCCTTATGATCCCGATCCATCATCCATCATCAACCTCATAGGTGCATCCTTGGTTCAGATCAAGCAAAGCATCACAAACCCATAACCAGCATACTAGATCTCACACTTCATCAGATATTCATCACTTGCACACCTTGGCCTAATGATCTTCTCCTCCTTATATAGGTTTAGGCCTCTTTCAATACCATGGTCCAAAACCACGTAGGACCAATACCTTGGACCCAATAACTGGGGTTAATACCTCAGACCAAATGCCATGGACCAATACCAAAATACCATGTTCCAAATACCACAGACCAAAACTTAGTTTTCCAACATGTACGTGCCTTTCCTTCTGTGAAAGTGTGTGTGTACGTTATACACGCCTTTTGGTTTGCTAACCCACACGTATACACACCTTTGTCACGGTGAAACTGAGTATACGTCTTTCTGATCATTAATTCTTTGCTATTGACCTGCTGCACTGTGATCTGTCATTTGAGTGAGTTGCCATCAAGTACAACACCTATATCATACCTGTATCATAATTCCAATAAAACCAAATAGATCCTTCCTAATTCATTAATTTGGAAGTGATACATTTACAAATTCAAGTGTCAACAATGATTAAAAAGTGACAATTGTCAGCATGAAATACATATGTTCATCAAATCTCTAGTTCAACGAAATAACAAAACCATAGTGAACGATTCAATTAAGTTGATACATCTGTATGGTACACAATGTAATAGATGTTACACCTCTAGTAGGAGGATAAGAGTTAGGAGAACATAATCAACACAAGATCTATATAAGTGGCTCAAATAGAGGTCAAACCATAGTGCTCTTAATGTTCTTCCAAAGTGTAATAATTTCTTAGAAGATAAATGATCGATCTCTCTTAACAAAATTTCACATCATCGAATTACTCATTGTATTAATACATATAATTTATCATAAATAACATAGTTAGTTCTCTCTTGAATAAAGGAATGTAACTGACAAATACATATCATATAATGGAGCAATACAATCTACCATCCTAGTCACATCATCCCTTCTAAAAGTTTGTTTCCATAATTTTGTAAATTTACTTTGTATAGAATTGTCAGCAATAAGAATTAAAATAATGCATGATTCACTAAAATCAATTGCTAAATGTTTCAACCCAATAAAGGATCCGTCTCTGATTACCATTTATTGACAATTTCCTGAGTGTGGTAGGAAAAATAGGACTATGGATACAATCCTTACCATGATGATTGGAGTCACATTATGATTTATATATTTATGTTTTGGGTACTTAACATTAAGGTAGGTAGTGAGTATGCTTATATATATGGATTATGCCAATCGATGTTCTCATAGTTTTTTCTAGCTTTGATGAGTGTTTATCAGGAAACTCACACATGGGTAGTGGGGTTATAGGAGAAGGAGACTAGACATATTTTGAGGGGTATGATTAACATCCATGATCATACCTACTAGCACTCTAACCATGGCTCAATATGAAGTATGGGGGTACTTATCCTTGGAATTTCGCAACGTCGTGAGGGTTAGAGAATGAGTATGGTCAATCATGAGGCGATATTTAGGGGAACACATCAAGGGGAGCCTTGATCCTCAGTCACCATGGAGCTATCAACAAGGGAGACGAGGAGACTATTGAGTTTCCATTCCACTAATACTTCTTTCCGCTACTTAGATCACATGTGTTTGAAGGGAAACCCATGGAACCTTTAAATGGAAGGTTCTTGAAGGGCATGAGAGTTGGCACCCTTAGCACTAGATGGAGGATAAGAAAATATATGATTTGGTCAATTCATAATCACTTAAGATTTTATATGTTATTGAATATCAAGTTAATCTTATGTTTAATAAGTGAAAACTAGGAAACTAAACTAGGTGTGAAAATACAATAACTAAAGAATTGGCCTTAGTAAACCAATACCTAAAAAGGAGTTTAATGTACGTTAGAGATAAGTGAATGATAGATACAAAATTTATTTAAAATATATCATGTTTAAAAAGGGGGATAATCTAAAGTTAATTTTATGTGGACATAAGTGTGCAAAAATCTAAATAAATAGGTGAAAGATTTGAATTATTTAAATAAGTCATTCTAGGAAATTAAAATCAAGAGAACCTCATCTAATTGAGAAAATCATAAAAATATAACTTAAGTTGAAGGGGATAACTTAAAGGAAGTAAATATAGTGAATTAAGAATCTTGATAGATAACAAAGAATGAACTAAAACAAATAGCAAAAAATAAGAAAGGGAAAAAGGAAATAAGGGAACATATAGGTGTAAATTTAGGAACATGTGACTCTTGGGTGAGAGAACATATTTAGTTTAAATAAAATAATATAAAATTACACGAGAGCCAAATTGTGGATATGACGTGGCTGGGTGAATAATCAAATTTATTGAATTTAATAATTAGTTATTTTACATGTGAAAACAAGTGTAACATCTAATCCTCACCAAAAAGACTCTACAAAAGGAACACATTCATACAAAGGGGACATCCTTGAGCTCCCTAGTGTTAGATGGGTGTCGTAATGAAATTCTATTTTTTCTAGTGATAATCTCTAATTTGGTGCAAATTGGCGATCTTGAGCATTGCGGATAGTGTGATAGATATTAATTGTTGAAATGGGGAGATCAGGGTTGAGACCTAAATTCCTATTAGCTTGTGTTATTCTTTCATCCCGCCTACAACCCCACTGCAACTCACAGGGCCAAAGGGAAGAAGAGTACATTAGTGTTGGTAGGGTGGACAATTGAGTGGGTGAACACTTTGGTTAAGCATGGTGGGACTTGTAGAAGATTGATCATTGGGGCCATGAAAAGCAAGGAACAAGGATCACGATAGCCTGCATTGAGGATTATTCCTTCTATTGGGTGAATGTTAACTCTTGTAAATTGTTTCTTGACCATTCTTCATTATAGTTCATGCATTATTATTTTGTACATTGTTGAAGAATTTAATAGTGACGATGTTCTTAAGTATTAAAGTTATAAATCTTGCAATTATATTTATAGATGTATTTACCTTTGTTTAAAAAAAAAAGTTGGAAATTGGGGTCACATGGAAGGGGCCTACACTTGTTGTTAGATTAGGGGAAAGTACTAGTAGAATTGAAACTCAATAGTCTCCTCACTGCCCTTGTTGATAGTTCTGTAGTGATTGAGGATAAGAATGCCCTTGATGCACGCCCCTCAATATTACCTTATGAATGACCATATTCATAGTCCAACCCTCATGAAATCGTGCAACTTCAAGGACAAGTACCCTTATACTTCATCTTGAGTCACAACTGGAGTGCTAGCAATTATTATTGGGGGCACTAATCATACCCCTTGTTTATGAGAAAACTAGTGTATATTCAGATCTGCTAGTCCCACTAAGATGGGTAGCTATCTTAGAAACAAACAATTCAAAGTAAATTGTGTTTTCCTTTATGAGAGATAGATGAGAGAGAAGCAGAGAGCACCAACCTTAGTCTTTCGCTTGGCTCCTTGCTTGTTTCCTCTCTCCTTTGATAGAGCTTCGCCGCTTCTTTCTCACTTGTACCACTTCAAAGAACACCTGTAGAGTGAAAGCAACAAAATAACATCAAAGAATAGAGATCTATAACCATAAACAATGTAGAATCAGATGTACATTAACCATACAAATGCATACACAAATACAAGATTCAAAAATATACAAGTATATGGAGGAAAAATCAAATAAATTTATTGATAGAAGTAGTAGAAGAGAGGATTACAACCCAGCTGTCTGATCCAGCGCCATCCTCCCAACATGAAAGCCCTCTTCACCTCATGAAAAGCTAGATCACCCAACAATACAATGCTTCACAGAGAAACCAACAAAACTTCCTTACAAAATACAAAATTCCAGCCCCTGGGTCTCTAGGATGAGGGATCCATATATAGATATTTGCAGGGGGGGGTGAGTCAGCTTCTGGGATTTTGATTAGTGTCACTTCACTGATAGTTCTTGGTTCCACTTGGAGATTTCATGATCTTTTACTCATCTCTGAGTTTCCACCTAGCAAACTGCCTCTGCCATTTGTCTGCTCTCACTCATCGCGCCCTACAGAAGGGCTTTTCAGTATGCATCGCACCCCTTGTGTGTAATAGGTGAGATGCATCACACCCTCAGCATGGAGCAGTCTGTATGGTCTAGTTTTGACCAATTCTGAGCAGTTTTTCAGGGAGAACTTCTGGGAAATGATGTAATCAGTTGACCTTGATCCTTTAGGGTTTGAAACAACACTTTTAG